>CM074306.1:5329221-5589221 GCA_037194245.1 Opsariichthys bidens
CGACATATTAAAATCAATCTGTAAGAACAAAATGTCCAAGCCTCGATTCCTAAACAGATTTAACAAGTGAAAGAGCCGGAGCGCAGCCTACCTTCGTGATCTCCCTGGATCAGCGTTATAAAATGTACAGCGGAAGGAATATAGTGACCTACCCGGATGTAATAACGGCTTCGACCTGTTGTGCGTGGAGGCGCTGTTACGCTGTTATCTGTATATATAATTTACATCCATAATCTCATTCTCAGTATATGTATTTTAGAGTATAAGGCAGCCAAATTAAAAAAATATTAAACAGCACGTTTGTTTTCAATACTGATAATAAAATAAATATTTCTTGCGCACCAAATTTGTATATTGATTTCTGAAGGATCATGTGATACTGAAGACTGACGTAATAATGGAGGAAATTCGGCGTTGTCAGGGTTTTTATCTCACATTGCAAGTTTTTATCTCACAATTCAGACTTTTTCCCTCAGAATTATGAGATATAAATGGACAATATTGAGAAAAGTCAGAATTATGAGATATAAACTCACAATATTGAGAAAAGTCAGAATTATGAGATATAAACTCACAATATTGAGAAAAGTCAGTATTGTGAGATATAAACTCACAATATTGAGAAAAGTCAGAATTGTGAGATATAAACTCACAATATTGAGAAAAGTCAGAATTATGAGATATAAACTCACAATATTGAGAAAAGTCAGAATTATGAGATATAAACTGAAAATATTGATAAAAGTCAGAATTATGAGATATAAACTGACAATATTGAGAAAAGTCAGAATTATGAGATATAAACTCACATACTAAATTCACAATTGCAAGAAAAAAAGTCAGTATTGCAAGTTTATATCTCCCAATTCTTACTTTATAACTTGCAATTGTGAGTTTAAATCTCGCAATTCTGAGAAAAAGGAGTCAGAATTGCAAATGCAAACTCACAATTGTGAGGGAAAAAAACAAACAAATTGTGAGAAAAAGTTGCAGTGACCTTTTTTACAATTATAAAATGACTCAAACAACTATCACAAAACATGAAAACAGTCGTGGATCATCAGGTCATGACAGGACAGTTAAGTTGACAGTTGGGCAATTTTTTTTATAAATTCAGTCATTTTGTCTTGTTCAGGACAGTACTAGATAAAAATAACAAAATTTTTATGATCCCTCTTAAAAGTATTAAAATGTTGACGAACTTAACTCTGCTTTTTCAGACTGTGAGAGAATCACCAATTGCTGCTTAAATGACATTAAAATTCAAAGTAATCACTTTGGTAATCTAAAACACTTTTCAGATGTAACTGTAATCTGATTACCACCCATTTAAAATGTAACTCTAATGAAATACAGTTGCTCAAATTTTGTATTTTAAATACATAACTAAGTTACTCGTAATTCGTCACTCATACAGAAAACATCAAATTAACTATTATACTCAGAATTCCATGTTTCTCCATAATACTCATCATTAATCTCTATATTATCACACATCACATGGGACAAATTATGTATATATTTTTTTATTTCCAACCACAGAGAAGAGTAGAAATGTTACTAACAAAATTGTATTCAAAATGAATCTATTATTTGCTCCAAGGTAAACAGTTTCCTCAAAAGCTTGAGTTCCTCTCAAAGGGTTATCATCTTCATAACCAATTATCCCATGATGACTAAGGACTCAGGCCAAACGGAAATGCGTTTAATCTGATTATGTGACTCATATTGTTTAATACTTTCATTTGAAGTTAAGAAGACAGACAGGATGTCCCAGCTTAACCAAGTCTTTCAAATGACATCTTTTGTTACAGTGCATGATTCTTAAGTGCTCAATGTTGATCCGGAAAGCAGATAGAATTGAGTTAAATTTGAGTTAATCATGTATTGTTGAACATGTAGTAGAAAAATTATTTTCAACTCGATACATTCAGGGTCACCAGGATTTCACCAAAACATGTTCCTGGATCAACATATTTTGTTGATCCTGGAACATTACAGTCCAAAAGTTTTATACTAACCTTATCCCTACTCCTAAACCTAACCTACCTATAACTTATCCCTAAAATCAGAAGGAAATAAGTGAATAACACTGATGTGGAAGCCCCAAACCCTGCTTGTTAGCCTAGACTTGACATAAACTCTAAACTTCGACTGATTAATTGGAATGTTGTTCCAGGATCAAACAAAGAACATGTTGAACTTGGTGAAATCACATTCACTGGAGGTTTTGACTGAAACCAATGTCAAGGACTAGTTAAACATGTGTTGTACCGAGTAAACAAATGCAAAGCCACCTTGGAGATATTTTGCAAAATGCAAAATTTACAGGGAGCAATTCACTGACTAAAGGCTTGAAACTATACACTCTCAGAGGAAAAGCTTCTCTATAGAACCATACGAGGTTCTATCAGGCGTTTCATATAGAACGTTTTAGGGGTTCCCATCATTTTATGGATTTAGTTTTAATTTAGACTAAATTTAACAAATTAAACAACTTGTGAACATACTTTATCACATGAAAAAGTAAAATAATCCTTTAAATATCAAAAGTATTGTGCAATTATTTAAGACGTTTCTCCTTACATAGAACCTTTTTGGCATAAATCGCTCTTTAAAGTGGACCCTAGAGTTCTATACAGAACCCGCTTTTTCCTCTAAGAGTGTAGGAGCCCAATAGTAATTAAAAAATAAACTGTTGTAATGTTAGGCTATGTTATTGCTATGCTCGTTTCATTTCACTGTATTGTTAATTCAACTGTATTAGAATATATATTGTTGCATACATATTGATTTGATCAACATCCCTGCTAAACTAATGGTTTCTGACTGAAATGAATTACATGGATGCAGTATATGATAGCCAGCTAAACATAATCAGAATGATATTGCTTATTTTTACGTTCTTATACATTGCATTGTCAAGGTAAGAATAAGAAATAGCTATTTTAATTCGATAAATCACACCATACTGCAACTGTACGTTGTCATTAATGTCAACTATGTGGACACTGTAACACTTTCCTCCATGTTTGTTCTACATTCATTTATCTTCGGTGAGTCTCCGGTCAGTTAAAGTTCACCAAGAGAGAGTTTACGGAAAGAATCCGTCAGTCCCCATCATCCTCCACGCTCTTGTGTGAATGCACAATGCTGTTTCCCTCACGGTCCAGCCGGTCCACCGCCACGCTCTCAAACGCCCTCCTCATTAATGGGTTCTCCTCCAAGACCTCGTTAAAGCTGTCCACACTGAGCGAGTAAAGTCTGCAGTATGTTTCGGCTCTGACGCTGGCTGTACGACGGCCACGGGTCAGTAGACATATCTCTAAAAAAGAAGAGGAACAGATCAAATTTAGATTTAAATTTAGCTCAAATCTGATTTGTATCAAAGTCTAATCCACATTGCGCTTTTATCTGAATATATATATATACCTGCATACATACAATACATACTAATATTTAATATATAGCAAATCTGAACTGCCTGAATTTTTTTATTTTGAAAATTTTCTCAAAATGTAACTATTTTATTGCACAGCTCTTTATATAATGTTGGATATACGTATGCCCAACTTTATCTGGATACATACAGTATATTCACGTCAAGCAATACATAGTATAATCTCAACATCTTGAATTCTTGTGTCGTTGCAAAGTGTAAACGATATTATCACCCCGCTCTAATCTATGGAAGCTTGTTTCCGCCACGGGAGAAAAAATAATACATAAAGCGTTTTTTTTATATCCAACAATTCTGACTTTGTTTTCCTTGCAGTTACGAGTTTAAATCTCACAATTCAATTTTTTTTACAGAATTGCAAATTATACTTATAACTCCAGATATAAACTCACAACTGTGAGAGGGAAAAGTCAGAATTGTGAGTTATAAACTCAGAATTTCAAGTTAGTTAAGATAAAAACTCACAATTTGTGCAAAAGAAGTCAGAATTGTGAGAAATAAACTATGAGATATGTTCTGTGAAATAAATTCACAATTGCGAGAGAAATTTTCTGAGATAAGTTGCTTTTTTCTTCTTCCTTGGCGGAAACACTTACATACTAATCTGATAAACGTGACTATAAAGGCATGAAGTTATTAAAATATAAACATTAAATGGGTCATGAACTGCTTTTTTATTTTATACTGTTCTCTCAGGTCCATTTATAATGTTTACATGAAATTTTTTTTTAGAAGAAATAAGCTATATTCCCTCTCTTTTCAAGAACATTCTGATGGGCATCCCTCATTCAAGACTTCAAGAAGTTCACGCCCACTGCTATGATTGGGTAACAGTTTTGCATATTCAAATCATTTTCCACAACTCCGCCCTTACACGTGTAGAATCATTTGAAAAAATATCTCGTTACATAGTTTCAAACACATTTTGAAACATTTGTGCATATTAAATATGCTTTATAAATCTTGGTTGCGGCAAATAAAGTTCTTGTACTTACCACAGCTATAATTGACGAAGGATGACTTATGGTGTTTCATGTACTCGGAATTATTAATGAATGTATTATAGTTTGTGTCACTATCATTCTAATAGGCTATTCATGGTTCAAAAGCAGTGTTCTCTACGCTCTTTCTTCCGTATCCGATAATCCAACCCCATAAATGCCAAAGCAAAGGAAAGAACAGCAAATCACAACTATTCAGTTTAACTGTGGTGCTACAGTACAAATACGCAGTACATTTAAAACGATCTATAACAGACAGCAATAGTGACACATGGTAAAAACATCGTTACTCACACTTGCGTGTTGCGACATTACTGTCGGATCCAATGTAGTCGGCACTGCATCATCTTTTTTTTTTGTCAGTCTCTTTGAAAAGCCTGCATCAAACTGTGCCTTGTTTAAAAACGAATCCACAGTAAAATGAAGCTAACAAACTAAAAGTGCCTTACTGACGCGATCTGACTGGAACTCAATCTGACATGTTTTCTTAATGTTAGTTTCACAAGGATGGCAATGCAAAGATTTTTCAACTTGGCACTTCAAAATGTCAGAACTGGAGTAATCCTGTGTTTGTGCCTCTCTCGTATTTACTACTACGTGACATGCAGGCATTCATCGATGGGCGGGGCCAAAGAGGCAATGACGTGGAAGTAGGCGTTGATCTTCTTCTGCAGAAGCGGTGTTTCATCGCACTATGATGTATAATGTGACGAAATCCGTAACGAGTCTTGGTTTCAATAAAAGCTGTTTTTGAGTTTTGAGCTCTGAAACTTACAGGATATTTTTATAGTACTACGCCCTCTTCTATATCAAAAGATCAAGGAAAATTCGATTTCTCAACCCATGACCCCTGTAACATCATGATTCTCTGGAAAACTGCTTTGAAACAATGTGCGTTGTGAAAAGCACTAAACAAATAAACTTGACTTGAGGAAAAAAAAAAAAAAAATCAAACTCACCCCCAAAGTAGCAGCCGTCATTCAGTTTCTTCTCTTTATTGTCATGAGTGATTACACTGACACAGCCATGCTGGATGAAGTACATCTTACGACCGAGCGTCCCTTGACGGATGATCATATCACCTGGCTGAAAGACCTCGAAGCGTAACTTTGTGAGGAGAACTGTGACAAAATGAGGGTCGGCATTTCCGAAAAGTGGCATGTTAGCCACCAGCCCACGGCAGTTATAGTTCACTATCTCCTGCAGGACAAACACAGAATACAAGATGGATTAGGCATACTAATCCATCCCAATTAGCACACATCAAGCAGTTTAGTTCTATAAGCTAAGAAGTGACCCAAGATTAAGGAGAACATGGATTTGTACTATTTGAGACATGCTAAGAGATATTAAAAAGGGATTATATTTGAGAAACGAACAAATAATAATAGAGATAATGTGACATTTCAAAGTGAAACAGGATATTTACTTGCATCCTTTATTACATTAAGCAACATGATTTGCTATTAAACTTTTGGTAAGATTTTAGAGAGGCTACATTACCTACATTGAGGTTTACCGCAATTTTAAAGGGTTAGTTCACCCAAAAATGCAAATTCTGTCATTTATTACTCACCCTCATGTCGTTCTACACCCGTAAGACCTTCGTTCATCTTCGGGATACAAATTAAGATATTTTTGATGAAATCCGATGGCTATTGACAAAAAGATAATGAACACTTTCAGATGCCCAGAAGGTACTAAAACATGTTTAAAAAAGTTCATGTTAGTACAGTGGTTCAACCTTAATATTATTAAGTGACGAGAATACTTGTGTGCCAAAAAAATAAATAAATAATGACTTTTCAACAATATTTAGTGATGGCCGATTTCAAAACACTGCTTCGAAGCTTTACGAATCTTTTGTTTTGAATCAGTGATACGGATCACGCATCAAGTCACGTGAAGTATTGAAATTTCGAATCACGAATGTCATAACGAAGCCTCGTTTACTGAAATCAGGTGACTTTGGCGCTCCGAACCACTGATTTGAAACAAGAGATTCGTAAAGTTTCGAAGATGTGTTTTGATATCAGCCCTCACCAAAAAGTATTCTTGTCGCTTCATAACTTTAAAGTTGAACCACTGTACTCACATGAACTGTTAAATATGTTTTTAGTACCTCTCTGGGCATTGAAAGAGCTAATTGTCTTGCTGGCAATAGAGGCCTCACTGAACCATCAGATTTGATCAAAAATATCTTCATTTGTGTTCTGAAGATGAACGAAGATCTTACAGTTGTAGAACGACATGAGGGTGAGTAATAACACTTCAATACTGGGTGAACGCTTTAATACTATTATTATTTTAATTATTATTTTTTTTACACTACGACGACGTATTTGAACCTCAAATACAGAGACTTTGGAAAACGCTGCAGACTTCGTTTTAGTTCAAATACTCAGGTGTTGCGTCTCAGTATAAATGGAGACTTTTGAAAATGATGTTACATCTTTTATTTTGATGATGGTGTAAACATGGAGACTGAACTGCAATCTTTTACGAATAAACAAGCAAGGAAACAAGGTTAATGAATGATACAATTGCCCCTTTCACACATACAGTCTTTAGTGGTAAATTACCGATAAGAGATCATGTGTGAACAGAACCTTTTCAAATATAGCGGTAAATTGGTTATGGCAATTTACCAGTAAGGGAAGTTGTAATATTACCAGTAAATGTTACAGGTATGATGCGCTGTGTGAGCATGTAATGAAGAGCGGTATGAGTGCGTAATAAGAAATAAGAACATGCTGACGCAAGAAGTCTAATTTTGGACCAATCGTAAAGTTCTTATGGAGATGACGTGATTACTCTGTGCTGTTAACAGTAAGCTTTTTAATAGTTTTTCTATGTAAATATGCGCTAGATGATTATCTTTGACCATTGCGCCAAGTCTCTCAGCTTTTTCATCATGTCCCGCTTGACAGACAGCTTTCTTTTTCATTCATCAGCCATTCATTCATGGCTCTGCATTTGGATACTATTATTTACTATTATTTATAAATACTAAGTATTTTGGGGCCGATGCATGAATGGTCTCTTAATGGTAAAAAGCCAGAATGCCTTTGCTTGTGTGACCAGCATAATTGTGTATTTTCCGGTAAAGTCATTCTGGTAATTTTACAGTAATTTACCAGGATTCCTGTGTGATGGGGCTAATGGCTATGTTGGCTATTGGTTAACAACAGCCAATGCAGCCTTGGTGATGTCAACCAAAAAAGAAAGAAAATGTATAAGAAAAACCTCTTTTAGCGGGTCACTCAGTTCTCCGAGGATATTGTCCTCATCAAACATCTTGCCCTGGAAGCGGTGCTCATAATAATCATGGATCCTCTGCCTCATGTCGGCCGGCAGCTTGTGAAAGGACATGTACTGTTCCACCTGCTTATACTGTAACAAACCCAACAACCAAATTGTTGACAGAAGAAAAAAACTCAAAATGTCTCAAAAATAATTACTGAGCAACTAGTACCTTCTCTTGATACTGACGATGGGAAGCATCCAACGACTGGACCAGGTTGGTGGCATTGCCCAAGAACATGGCGTAGCAGGTGGCACCAACGATCATGCTGATCATCGTGAGCCAGACGTCAGTTGGTGACTCAGGAGCCTGAGCTCCATACCCAATACACAGCATGTGGCTCATGGACATAAAAAGGGCATAGGAGTATTGAACATCCCAAGTGGAATTCTGAGAGAGGAAGACATATTGAGAGTATGTAAATTTAAAGCAAAACTTATGCTGTGTTCACACTTGGCAGTTTGGGTTCGATTAAAGCGAACTCTGGTGTGATTGCTCTGTTAGTGAGGTTCACTTGACTACGTGCGAATGCCATCTGAACCCTGGGGCGCACCAAACAAGTGGATGGAGACCCACCTTTCAGTAGTTCTCGGTCACTTCCAAATGAGCTCTGAACTCTTTTGACTGAAATATAAACACATCATGGACCAAAGACATCTAAAAGAACCAAAAATAGGATGTGATATGTCATAAGGTGCCTAAAAGGACAGAATCCTCAAGCATAGCTGGCTCTTCTCATCATTGAAGCTACGTTGCGTTTTCAGTGTGCTATAGTCATCAGAACCGCAGTCTCCTTGTAGCAGATCTTCATTTGTGTGTGCAACGGAGAAATCGTTGGGACTGTTTTGACTCCTTTACACATTTGTGAGTTTTCAGTTGGTAAAAATACCACCATACAGTACTGGCCAAAAGTGAGGTCCCTACATGTTGAGTTAAACCATCTGAATATGAGGAAAATAATTTAGATTTTTTTTAAACATTTTGAATAGACATCCCTTTTTTTTTCGGGCACCACTGTATGCACGCACATACATCGAGCACATATACCCCAGCACACAGCATTGTTTTTGGTGTTTGCTAAGATCCGTCACAAAAGTGATTTTTTATTTTGTATGTTTAGGTTCGGACTTAAAAAAATGACAGTGTGAAAGCTAAGCAAACCAGGGCTAAATATATCATTTTCTTTTTTGGTCTGGACCAAAAGAACCAAAAGAACTGAACTACAAGTGTGAACACACAATTAACGCTTTAGGACTTTATTTAGGGAGCAGAAGTGTATTTTCTGTTTCCTAACTCTAGAGCATATTTGAGACATTACCCAACAACCTCAAACATACCTAAACCTAAAACCTAAAACAACCTCATACCACCATGTTGTTTTTGGAGACCCAGCAGTTTGATGGGAAGTCTTGCAACATGGGCACCATGAACTGCATGCAGCCATCCCAGTGACACAGCAGCAGCATCATCCCAATCAGATTCACTATGCGAACCACTGCGCTTGCTAAGTCATAGGTCATATTGAACATCTGTAAAAAAAAAAAAAAAAAAAATGTGAGTGATGGACAGTACTATTAGAACAAGAACTGTTCTGAAAGGGCAAAAACAAGTCATTTTAATAGGAAACAACGCAATCAGGAATTTTACCATGCAAAGGGTTCAAGTTGGTAACACAAATTTGCTGCATTGACGAACAGAAAGCTGCTTGGTTTGAAAGTGACTTTTGTGTGCTTCATAAATCTCTACACTACTGACTACAGGCAATGGAGTCTTTTTCTCTAACGTGACCATACTTTTACTGCTAGTTAATTTTATGCTACACTGTTAAAAAATTACTGTAAATTTTACAGTATAATACTGGCAGCAGGGTTGCCAGCCAGTTACTGTAAATTTTACAGTAGTGTTACTGTAATTTCATTTACAGAATTTCCCTGTATTCTCTGATTACAGTAAATGACTGTATTTTTTAAAATTACGAAGGGTCAATTTACAGCAATATTCTGTAAATTTGAGTCAAACCAACACGTGATCCCAGAAAGCATTGCAGTTTACAGCAATATGCTGTATTATTAAAAAACAGCCAGCGGCTGTAAAATAATGCTGTAATTTTTACAGCAATTCATTACAGTGTATGGCTGAAAATTAATAAAATGGCAGGTTTTAAAATAAAGAATTAAGCACTAAAGACAAAAAGCAAATCATTTTAAATGCCACAAGTGGATTTAGGCATCACAAGATTGTGGATATAATATATATATATATATTTTAAATGATTCATTTTACATTTAATTCTTAAATGATTTGTTTCTAATGCCACTGGAAGCATTTCATTTTTGTGGTATGTGTATTAATTTTACCATAAATTTAGAACTAATCGCAGCAATTATTTGTTATTTTTGTATGAAAATGCATGTATGGAAAACTTCTGTACGGTTGTCCACATAGCTGCATTTACACAGTTAGTTAACATCAACCAATAGCCAACACAGCCTTGGTGATTTCAACCAAAAAGAGAAGTCATTTCTGAGATGGAGCAAGTTATCGCATGAAAGATGATCTGACCAAAGCATGCAAGAAAAAATGTAAGTTCTAAAAGAAATCATAAGCATTTTAATGTTTCTCTTAGACAAAAGTCAGAATTGGCCCATTTTCTACAACTATATATCTATTCATTTCTCTTCCTTTTCCTTTACTCACCTCTTCCCACTGATGAATGTAGCGTATTAATCTGGACAAGCGCAACAATCTGAGCAGGCTGAGGATCTTGGTGAAGCGGACGATGCGCAGTGCCCTGGCGGTGCGGTACACCTCTGCCGACTCAAGCCGGGCCTCCATATCCACCACCAAGAAGATGTAGTCCACCGGAATAGAGGAGATGAAGTCTACCAGAAACCAGCCTCGCAAGTAACGCCGGCTGATCACTTGAGGGTCCAGGATGATTTGGGAGTTGTCTTCTTCCATAATGCCAGTACGAAAGTTGAAGACGAGGTCGGCCAGAAAGAGGGTGTCAGAGGCCACGTTGAAGGTGATCCATGGCAGTGTGTTCTGATCCTCAAAGAAGGTGATACCCCATGGTAGAATGACAAGGTTGCCCATCATCAGGCAAAGCATAACCAAGTCCCAGTAGAACCTGTGTGTGAAGATGCATGATGTAAGGAACAAAAGATGGATTCTGGAGTATGTACATTAAAATTCATAACTACAACCAACCATGTAATTTAAATTAAAAGGATGCACTAATATAAGCTGACAATTATTTTTATGTTTTTGCCAATAACTGATACATAGTCAATATTAAAAGTCTGCAATATTTCATCTAAATAAATTAAAAATGAAACAGTAAAAAAATAAAACCAGTAGTTTTAAATACTACAAGTGAAAATAGGCATCACAACATTCCGTTGTACTTTATGAAAAGATTATATTTAACAGTATTATTAAATTATTAGTATTTTTAGAGGTTAGTTCACCCAAAAATAAAAATGATCCCATGATTTATTCACCCTCAAGCCATCCTAGGTGTATATGACTATCTTCTTTCAGATGAATACAATCAGATATATATAGTGGTTATGAATGAGAGGCCACATTTTGAATGCCCCAAAAAAGAATCCATCCATCATCATCGATTTATGGCGGAAGAGCCATATCCTCTGACGCATGACATAACGATGAACACGGAAGCAAAACAAAACACTGGTCAAAAAATTAGAGGTCTTAAAAAGTTATTTTTAAAAGAGAAATGTCTGAGGACTTCTATTTAAGAGCAGAGGAGCTTGAGTTTGTTGCCCAGCCCTATTTGTTCGAACTGCGAGGGGCATCTAAGCTTACGATACTCCTACATCCTGCGTCATACATCAGGGGTTTCTCATTTTCCCCAAGTCGATTGTCACAATATGTATGTATATGACACAGTATGGTTGTCTGCCGGAAGCTAGTTATTTGAACTTATTTTTCTGACAAAAATGCATCGCTTTGCTTCAAAAGGCCTTTATTAACTCATTAGAGCTGTATGAATTATTTTGTATTATAGATGGATGAGGTTTTTTGGGCTTCAAAATCACAAAATCATCATATAAAGCTTGGAAGAGCCAGGATATTTTTAAATATATCTCATATTGTGTTTTTCTGAAAAAAAGATTGAGGGGAAAAAGTCATTGAGGGCGAGTAAATCATGTGATAATTTTCCTTTTTGATTTGATTTGATGAGATTTGATGGCAGTAATGGTAATCTAAGTGTAAAAATAGGGGAAAAGACCAAATAATTAAGTATCATTATCATTATAAATATCATTGTATCATTATAAATATCAGTCCAACATAAAATATCAAATATCATACATCCCTAACCCAAACACTAACAATTCTGCTCTTTTGTATGAACTTTGAAGCTTTTTAGTAGCTTATGTTGCCTCTAAACTAAACTAAATTATATTAAAAAATAAAATGGAGAAAAATTCAGAGCAGTATCTCCTTATGGATTAAGATCAAGTCTGGTAACCTAAAGTTTGAACCTGCTAGAGCAGAGTCCTTCAGGGTGCTATACGGTGACGGTCTCTGTAACTTAATAAGACGCCGTCCTATGGCGACGTCCCATGTTTCGTGGAAAAAAATTCAACCAGCCCCAGACATTTGCAGATGAATAAAAGATTATTTTCTAAGAAACAAATATGTCACTCTGTAAAGCACACCTGGTAATCTATAATGGACAAAATGTTTAATTCAGAATTACTTGTACAAAACTAATCAATGGGGGTTTACGAGGTTCTGAAGAATGCGTTACGCCAAAAAGATTCAATATAAAGAGAAATGTCTTCAATGATTGCATCATGCTTTTATGTCTAACACGTTATTTCAATCATAGTGAAAGTGATGCATTTATTATTTCACTTAGTGATTTGCTAGCAGTTTCATAAAAATTACAAATTAAAACTAAATCCATAAAATGATCCCATGATGGCAACCCCTCATTAGTTCAACAGTGTACAGAGACCTTTAAGGTTTTATATAGAAACTTTTCTTCTAAGAGTGAATAAGACCTTTAAAATAGGTAAATTACGTCAATTACACGTGCTGCAAAGCATTCCTCTCCATGTTAATCACTAAAGTGGTAATGGAGAGTCGTGAAATACTGTACAGTATGTGACTGTTTAAATTGGATATGCAGTGTTTTGCGCACAACGTACATTTGCTCGGTGGTTTGAAGTTTCCACCTGTGGTCATATTTTCCAAAGCAGCGTCAGTCACATGGAATGAGTGGGTACTTATTATACGAAACAAAATATAGTTTTTAAAAGTTAAATATGTTTTTATGTCTTATGGGTTTGCCTCGTATGAGCATGAACGCAACCGTGAACAAATTGTTTTTTATCAGTATCAGACAATTCCAGTGATGACAACTATTGACATGAGCTCTAGGCAGGTTGGCACCAATAACATGGTACCTAATGACACTGCAGATTTGATCAAAAGTCACCCACTATATGATATTTCTTGTGTAAAATGAGGAAGGGAATATAAAAAAAAAATCATATCTCTACATATCAGTACTGCCATCAACCACTGAAAAACCCAAAACAAAAAGTCTTGTAGTTTTGTTGGTGATCCAAGACATATCATGACCTTTTAACCTTCATATTTTGCCCTGTTGAAGTGTTCCAGTTTAAAAATTAATGTTGAAGTAATTAACAACAATGTTACCAGTAACTTGGCCTGGAAATTAAAGATGCATTTGATCTGTTGATAAAGCAGGAGCAATTCAAAGGGCTCAGGGGTTTGTTTTACTGTAGCTTTACTGTAGGAAGATTTTGGCACATTTAAAAAAATGAGGGTAATCAACATTAATGAAGATTAGTAAATACATTAACAAATTGCTCGTGATTAATTCATGTTAGTTAATACATTAACTTATATTTAATGAAGGGTTACCAAAAAAAGTTATGTGACTGGTGATTCTAGTTTCTCATTAAATTGGGAAAGGTTTCAGAATGTTGGTTTTGATCTCACCTACTTATGCGCAATATTTTTCACTTTGGACCGTGTATGAAACAGCTGTGGAGACTGTGTTCCTATTAACAATCATGTCTTGCTTTCTGAAAACACAATCCGTTTATCCTTTGACATCTTGCTGCTTTCTCTGCGTACGTGTTTCAGACAAAGAACATTAACCTGACACTCTGTAACCGAGTGTGTCCTTCCAGCCTATCTAACAACGATACCTTTCTGGCAAACGGTAACTCTATAAGGGAAAGCGCTGTAACTGACCTGTATAGCATTGTGCTTTACTGTGGTGATTGAAAGGTACGTGCTTTTAGGACCTGATTTGTGGCATAAGCGTTTGTTGATATTGGATAATTATTGAAAGTAATGAAAGTTGAATTGCGAGGTGTTTTCTCACATGACCGCTATTCACTATTGCCATACACTGATGAACCAAAACATTATGACCACATGCCTAATATGCCATCTTCCTCGTGCTGCCAAGACAGCATCAACTTGCCGAGACATGGACTCTACAAGACCCCGAAGGTGTCCTGTGGTATCTGGCACAAACACTTTAACAACAGATCCCTCAAGTCCTGTAGGTTGTGTGGTGGAGCCGCCATGGATCGAACTTGTTGGTCCAGCACAATCCCCGAGTTGCTCGATTGGATTGAGATCTGGGGAATTTGGAGGGCAGGGCAACACCTTGAACTCTTCATCATGTCCCTCAAACCATTACTGAACAATGTGTGGCAGGGTCCTGCCAAAAGAGGCCAGGGAACACCACTGTCATGAAGGTGTACTTGGTCTGCAACAATGTTTAGGTAGGTGGCATGTGTCAAATGTACGTCCACATGAATGGCTGGACACGGGGTTTGCCAGCAGAACATTGCTCAGAGCATCACTCCCTCCACCGGCTTGTCATCATCCCACAGTGCATCCTAGTGCCATCACTTCCTCAGGTAAACGGCACATGATGTAAAAGAATATGGGACTCATTGAACCTAGTCGCGCGACGACTGAAGGTCTGGACTCTATCGCAGCTTTCGTCACCTTTGACTGACATGTAACGCAACCACAGTTTAGTTTTGTTCCGCATCATGTTTACGGGAGTGAAAATGTAAAGTCGATGTCCCTACAATAACATACCACCATGAATCGAATAAATTATTCAATCAAGAACGTTATGCAAGTTATGCAACAGTGGAGCCATAAACTTCACATACTTTTGAAAATCCAGTGTCTAGTTGATCCCGGTAATCGCTCATTGTCACAGAACAAGTGCATGTCACATTGTTAAAGAACGCGACACACGCGTCTCCCGGAAATCCTGTAGAACTCCACCAACCAAATGACGACTTTGAAAATCCTGAAGTGTTTCCAGTTAAGTGTGCCATAGGCATCAGACGTTCAGCCGTCTAAGGCTGAGACTACATTGGACCAGGCGACCTTCTTCCATTCCTCAAGGACTACTTCTGAAGCTGATGTGCCAGGGGTGCGCTTTTGGTGGAAAGGGGTCAATATATGCACTGTGTGTCGTGACCAGGGCTGGGTGGGTCACTTTTAAAACGTATTTCACTACAGATTACAAAATACATGCTTTAAAAAGTAATTTGTAACGAATTTTGTTACATTACTCAAGTTTAGTCAGTTTTGGAATACTAATAAGTGTGGAACAAACATAAAAAAGGCAATTGCAAGTTATCATCTCACAATTCTGACTTTTCCCCCCAGAGTTGTGTGATATAAAGTTGCAATTGCAAGTTATAAAGTCATAATTATGAGATATAAACTCGCAATATTGAGAAAAGTCAAAAATATGAGATGTAAACTGAAAATATTGAGAAAAGTCAGAATTATGAGATATAAACTCACATACTAAATTCACAATTGCATGAAAAAAAGTCATTATTGCAAGTTTATATCTCCCAATTCTTACTTTATAACTTGCAATTGTGAGTTTAAATCTCACAAATCTGAGAAAAAGAAGTCAGAATTGTGAAATGCAAACTTACAATTGTGAGGGGAAAAAAAACAAATTGTGAGAAAAAGTTGCAGTGACCTTTTTTACAATTATAAAATGACTCAAACAACTATCACAAAACATGAAAACAGTCGTGGATCATCAGGTCATGACAGGACAGTTAAGTTGACAGTTGAGCAATTTTTTTTATAAATTCAGTCATTTTGTCTTGTTCAGGACAGTACTAGATAAAAAAATTACATTTTTATGATCCCTCTTAAAAGTATTAAAATTCTGATGAAACTGAACTCCGCTTTTTCAGACTGTGAGAGAATCACTAATTACTGTTTAAATGACATTAAAATTCAAAGTAATCACTTTGGTAATCTAAAACACTTTTCAGATGTAACTGTAATCTGATTACCACCCATTTAAAATGTAACTGTAATGAAATACAGTTACTCAAATTTTGTATTTTAAATACGTAACTAAGTTACTTGTATTTCGTAACTCCCCAACCCTGGTTGTGACATATTCATCCCATAACCACCGTTAAAATTTTGTGTGACTTATGCCACAGATGAATCGAGGACCACTGTTGGTAAATTCTCACCACTGCTGACCAGGAGCAACACACAAGCCTTGCCTTTTCAGAGATCCTCACACCCAGTCATCTTGCCATAACAATTTGGCCCTGGTCGCTCAGATGTTTATTCCAGCCCATTTCTCCTGCATTCAACACATTGATTATGAGAACTAATTGTTTGCTTCCCCTCTAATCTTCCAACCTTAATATGTGGCCTTGTTATGAGATGATCACTTCAGCAGTGACTGGTCATAATGTTTTGGCTCATCATTAACCATCCTAACAAAAATATCATATGAAAAATATCATCCATATGTTGACCAAGTCAAAATAGTCCAACCGCAAGTCTCTATTGTCCGCAATCTTAAATCCGATCACTACAATGAACATCACGCCACTCCTCATCAAGTTCCAAAATCTGAGGACAGAAACATAACACTTTCTGTATTTCAAAAATTATCCTCTATTCTTACATTTAAATTATTTACAGTTGTGTGTTTCACCTCATGGTATGTAAATGGAGCAGTATTGTTTTCATCAACTACAAATATAACAGAAAAAAACATTTACATTAAATGTAATAAAATAAAACATTTAATAAAATATATTTTATTTCAGCTAGTAGCCAAGGCATTTCTAATTTTCATTCGGTTCAAATTGAACTACTAGAATGACTAAAGCTAAAATAAAAGTAACATATTAGAAATATGGTAACATTTACAAGGTTCATTAGTTAACTACATTAATTAACATGAACTAATAATGAACTGCAGTTACACAGTGTTTATTAATCTTTGTTAATGTTAATTTCAACATTTACTAATACATTATTAAAATCTTGTTAACATTCGTTACTTCACTGTGAACAAACAATGAACAACTGTATTTTCATTAACTAACGTTAACAAATGTATTGTGGTTAGTTCATGTTAGTTAATACATTAACTAATGTTTAACTAATGAATATTATTGTAACGTGTTACCAGAAATATCAAAAAACAATAAAAT
Organism: Opsariichthys bidens; assembly: GCA_037194245.1. Taxonomy (NCBI): domain Eukaryota; kingdom Metazoa; phylum Chordata; class Actinopteri; order Cypriniformes; family Xenocyprididae; genus Opsariichthys; species Opsariichthys bidens. Next base: position 5,346,526 of record CM074306.1, read on the forward strand.
TACAAAAACACAATAAAATTAAAATTTTACTAAAATTAAAATGGAAAACATAAAAACTAATAATTCCAAATATAACCGAGTACTATAATTTTATATTAATGATACTAAAATAACACTTGAACAAAACGGACTACATCAGTAGTACTCATAAGATGAAAAAACCCTCCTTCAATCCCACTCGGAAACCTCAACAGTTGGTACATGAAACAATACAAGGGTAACAATCAACCGATCGTTTTAACAAACTCCAAAAAATAAAAGCAAAATCAACAGCAGCTGTGTAAATAAAACTAGCAGTATTACTCACTGGGGAGAGGACAAACGGGTCAGAACCACTAAGCAATTTTTAAGAGTAAGCATAACTGGAAAAAAAAAATACAGCTCTTTTGCTATGGCTTTTTTGTTTTAGAAAGTCAAACCACGATCTTTTTTTTTTTTTTAAAAAAAAACAAAAAAGAACTTTCTGGAGAATATTAAGTGAACTTCAAAAAAAAACACTTAAACCTGGTCATTTACTTGATCTAAGAAGGATTTTTACACTCTGCCCTTGTTTCTGCCAAGTCATATGTTCCCTTTCCCCTGTGTCACTCACCTGAAGTCACTATATGGATGTATGATCCACACCCCAAATGACTTGACCCTTTGTTGCTCAGCTGCGACACCCTTCGCACTCCCGAAGATTCGCAGCGAGAACTTGTTGACCCCTGGCTGCAGCATGGAGCTGAACTGTCTCTGGAGAAAAGTGGATTGGTCAGCCAAGATCCTTTCCTCGGATTCGGATGACAGAGGGGCTCCCGCGGACCCCTTCGATTCTGTCATGACTTTGTCCAGGCGAGGTGGAGTGGATGCGCTCACGGTGGTGGTTGCTGTTGTGCCATCTAACCCTGCGCTCACCTCGAGTGACTTTGAGGTGGGACTGGCCCCCGAGTCTGTCTGTTCCTGTTGGGGGTTCGAAAGGGACAGCAGCCTTCGGTTCCCGTCCTCTCCTCCCCGCAATAAAGTCCTGGAGGAGGACCGCCAGTTGGTTAGGGAGAAGCCACCTCTGGAGCGGAGCGTCGAGTCACCATTTGAAGACGGGGGCTGTCCATCCGCATCCATAACTCAGATCTGATGTTAACGCAGGTTCAGGTTGATGACTAATTTGGCAGATGAATTGAGCAAAATCTCAAAAACAGAATGAGGACATTATACTCTACAAATACAGAATCCTTTTGTACTTGCAAAGCATGTAAGGTTTACTTACAAAACCTCAAGCTTTCAACATGAAAAGGTCTAAATGTGATTTAACACTTCTTAATACTCCTAACTGATAACTTTCTCAATTAATATATGTTGAGACAAAGCAATACAGCTCTCAATGAGCAATTTCAAACATGTATATTTACTGTATTTGCTGTTGGTTTACCAGTACAAACGGACTCTCGCGTGATCCAAATACTTCCAAAGAGAATCCAGACGTTCCTCGCTGCGTAATTCATCCGCCCTTGGAAAGGTCCTCCGGGAATAAGTGCAAAGATTGTCAATATTATTCCCCTGTTTCAACTTTCCACACTTATATATATGTCTCGCGCGCTGGCAAAACCTCCTCAGAATGAGCGCGCGCGTTGCCTTGTCACCAAATCACGCGTCACTTATTAAAGAACGAGATGAAACCCGACGAGGTTTGAGGATAATCGGCTTCTTGACAGCAGACGCTGTCTTTATCTCCCTCTCTGCTGACACCTGCGTGTTATCTGTTCAACAAGCTGTCTGGATGAACAGGTATACAGGGGACAGCGCGTCACACCTCAGAGGCCCAGCATGGGGAGGAAGTGGGCGGGGCCAACCTGTGCTAGAGGACACGGGAATACGCTGGAGGCTCGCAGGTGTATTTACCTGAGCTCTACAAATACGCTCTGCGTGTGTGAGCAGAAATATACGGTGTATTTAAGGGATAAATGAACTTAAAATGCTGCATTTATTCATTACTTCAACTTTATACAATTTTAGAATAGGCTATAGCCTATATGTATAATATATATATATATATAAAATATTTTCATTAGCAGTTAATTGATTTTCAAATGTATTATGTATTTATTTAAAATATACATTTTTATCTATTTTTTTATTATATAATTTTTCAAATGTGTCACTATATAGTGGTTTTGTTTGTTGGTTTCAAACATGTAGTGCGAAACCTTCTTAACCCTTGTGCATTGTTCAAATTCACTACCCATTTTAACTGCTTTAAAAATGTATCAGATAAATATTTTTTTCACATTTTTTTGCTTAAATCTATTAATCAACCTCAGTCCTGATCAAAACTGCTAAATTTAAAAAAAAAATCAGGATTTTAACTCTTTAAAACGTTAAAATCTGATGCTGCACAAAAAGTAACAACGCATCAAAGCCAATGTTGTTTCTAATCTTTGACACGTTTTTTCCCAAATCAGTGACATCATTTATGAGTTTGGCAATTAAAGAGTTAAAATCCAGATTTTTTTTTTTTTTTTATTTAGTTGTTTTGATCAGGACTGAGGTTGATTAATAGATTTAAGCAAAAAAAAATTGAAAAAAAAATATTTATCTGATACATTTTTAAAGCAGTTAAAATCATAACGAAAGGGTCGTGAATTTGCCCACAGAGTGCTGTTGAGTTTTTGAAAATTTTCAAAGCATTTTCCCAAAATAAGTGTCAAAATAAGATTTGTCACCAAAAATCATTCCATTTGCTGAAACACGGAGAAAGTTATGGCCAAATTAAGACTCAAAAATTCCCCATAGTGGATGAAAACATCCCGAACAGCACATAAGGGTTAAATTTAAATGAGTTTCATCCTCCAAATGATATTTTAATATCATACTAGTAAAAAATATTTTTTTTAAAATCACACTAGCATATGTTTTTCTATGAATGTCATCACATTTTATTGGGGAAAGTTGTCATATTAGCGTATGTTGTAACTTCTTTAAGTTTCATAGATTTTCATAGACTTTCTTAACTTAAGTTTCATAGATTGTTTTACTGTTTAAATTTATCTGAAAACCATATAGTCCCCAGTGTTGGGGAAAGTTTTAAAGTAATGCGTTACAATATTGCGTTACGCCCTAAAAAAGTAACTAATTGCGTATGGAAAGTAATTTGTTACGTTACATTTGTGTAACTTTTTCTCACATTGGTTGGGCTTGCTTGTTTTTGTTTTTTAATAACAACAACAAAAAACACACGTTCAATTTTTGCCAAATGTAAAGGCCCTTTCACACCAAAAGTGAAATGAACAAGCCTCAGGTTTAAATTTCTGTCATGAATTACTCACCCTCGTGTGTTCATCTTCAGAACACAGATGAAGATATTTTTTGATGAAATCCGAGAGTTTAACAAAATTACCACATTCAAGGTCCAGGGAAGTAGTAAAGTAGTCCACGTGACTACAACGATTCAACCTTAATGTTATGAAGCAACGAGAACACTTGGACCTTGAATGTGGTAATTTCATTGCTTTCTATGGGAGATTAAAAAAAACCAACTCTCGGATTTCATCAAAAATGTCTTAATTTGTGTTCTGAAGATGAACGAAGGTCTTACGGGTTTTGAAAGACATGAGGCTGAGCAATTAATGACAGAAATTTCATTTTTGGCTGAACTAACCCTTTAAGGAAATGTAAATTCACTCCTCTACAAGTAGAGGGTGCCGCTCAAACAAACCTGCTGCCATTCTGGATTGCAGAATAAATGACGCAGTAGAAGAAAGTTCAAAACTCTTACTTCAGCAATAAAACACAACACAAAATTGATTAATTAGCCTACATAAAGTATATTTGTATAATTTGCGTAACATCGTGAGGTTGGGTTTCACTGTTTTTATTCATTTTGAAGTCTGTTTTTGTGCAAGTGAGATAAGTAAATGCAAACTCACATTTAGTCTAGCACTAAATATTCATGTTCACACAGCGACACAACACCTCTGTATCTCACTCCTGATTTCCCTCAACACGAGGACAGGAGGACTGCCAGTCAATACATGGGAAAGCAAAGTAACTTGCATTACTTATTTGAAAAAGTTCATTTAAAAGTATACATTAGTTACTTGAAAAAAGTAATCTGATTACGTAACTTGAGTTACTTGTAATGCATTCCCCCCAACACTGATAGTCTGTATATTTAAAATATTTCATTTCCTAACTTACCCCATATAGTGTGACAGCGTATACATAGAATCTTATATATATAGTATATATAGGGTTACACAAAAGGTGCCTGTTGAACTGTATTTTAACTGAAACACAATGGAAAAATATCTGCTTAGTCATTGATTTAAAGTAAACTTAAAATTTACTAGAAAAAATGTGACAACTAACCCCATTGTGTGTCCAGGTTTGGTTTTTGGTTCAGTAAATCCAGTGTCTCCTATATGGTATCTTGTTTCGACAACTGTTAATCCTGTAAAGTGCAGAGTATCGTGTTCCTGAGTCCAAGCATAAGTGAGATGCTTTACCTTTGGCGAGCAAGAGGAGGACGATGAAAATAATTAAAGACACGGCCTTCGCTGTATACACTGTCTTTCTACAAACAGGTGGGAAACACGGCAAATACTATTTGAAAATGTTGCAAAATTCAGGTAAATAAAGAAAATCATCAGCAAAATGAGAAAATGTTGATCATCTTTATTGGAAAAACGTAAGTAAAGAAACAAAAGCTGTCAGAAACCGATTTAGTTGTTTACCATAAGTTACAGTGTCAGTGCAGTTTGAGGCACCTGAGAAACAAAATGAGTTCAGTTGTTTTTTTGAAGTTACTGTACATCCTCACCGAACGTGAGCGTTCAGACGGAAATAACAAATGAAACATGGAGAAAATACAGAAATGCACATATGAGTCTGAGACCACCAGTGAAAATTCTTCTGATTTACGTTTCAAATTTTAGTTAAAGTGACAAATTTAAGAATGTTTAAAATAGATTATTTATCATTTTAAAATAAGTGTTTTTTTTTATCTTAAAAACATTACATTTTATGATTTAGTTTTTTTTATGATTTTAACTGATTAATGACCTAAAATAATCATGATTTATTATTCCTGAAATGCAGCATCTGCAGGTCATAATTCACCTCGCCGCATTTTGATTTGGAAATCAACTGGATAAGGACAGTCAGATCAGTCACGCCATCAGAGTCATTTGAAATGTCGGTGTCGTCACATGACTTTACATGGATCTGCACTTGATGTTGTTATGGAGGTTTGTGCTCCACTCATGCTGAGACTGAGCCCTTGGAAGGCACCAAAAAGAGAGTTGTCATTTTTGGTGGCAGTCTTGCTTTTTAGGTTTGTCCTCTGAACCGGTGTCTGAAAAATATACGTACATATACTAAAAGTTAGCCACTGTATTCTGCTGTTCCAGAATTTTTTTTTTTTTTTTAAAGTGGCGACACAGAGCACAAACATACCTTAGTGAGGCGGTGTGGACTTTTATGATGTGTCCTCATTGCGGCTCTTTCTGCGTTCTTCTGTGCAAACTTGACTTGCCTCAATTTCCTGTTGGAACAGAATGTAAACGATTAGGATTTAAATTGAGCAGAACAGATTAGCTATTAGACATTGTATTTATAAAGTGTCTAATAATTTTATGAGAACATTTTTGTACCTTTCCCTGTGCAGTTCTGCCTGGTAAGTCCTTAACCAGGATGAGTCGTGTCCTGTCTGACTGTAGCAGCAGGGGGCGCTCTTCCTGCGGACGCTCTTGCCTTTCCGGCTAAATCCATCCTTGTTGCCCGTCACGCAGCTGGTCAGCTGTCGAAAAGGTGCACCCAGAGATCTCTTCACCACGGCATCCATCTTATGGTAATCTTGTTAATAAACGGGGATATCTTTAAGTCTTTATCAAACTCGGTGATACTGAAGTTCAAGAGTCAAAATGACTCTTATGTATTCCAGTAAATAAGTGTATTCCAGATTTTTCCAGTTTCATATGACCAAGTCTAATAAATAAATGCAAGGCTGCATGAACTCCTAGAAAAAACCAACAAACACATAAACCAGTCAGTTTTATATAAAAAAAACATCATTGCACTAGAAATATGGGTAACACTTTATTTTAAGGTGTCTTTGTTACACTGTAATTATACACTAAAGTACCGAGTAATATTAAGTAGCTACATGTACTTACTATAGATTTAGGATGCATGTAATTATACATAATTTATAGTTATTACTATAGTAACTGCATGTAACATAAGTAACAATGGCACTGTAAAATAAAGTGTTACCAAAATATGTTTATAGTAAAGTGTTTTTATCCTCTGTAACTTTACCTTTATTTAAATTGGCATTATTTACATGGAAAATTGTTTTATATGTATGATTTTAATAGGCACACAAGTTAAAATGTATGTTAAATTCACGATATTACTAAAAATATAATAACATTTCAAAAACTTACTGGCCCTATACTTATATACTTATATATATATATATATATATTACACACAAATATGCATTTTATTAAAATTCCTTCCTTAGGTCAAATGCATTGAACTTATAAACAAAAAATAGCCTAAAAACTAATTATATAAATAAAACAATGCAATAAACTCATGTAGAACATAATGACAGAAAAACATTTCGCATAAAGCTCCAACATACCTGATGTCTGGTGAAACACTTCAGATGGACATCACTGATGTGAAGAACCTGAGGTCCGATCTCATCTGCTAGCTTTCCAACAGAGCTACATGTTTTTAAACCCAGATCCCTCCCTGCATCTGTCCCCGGCTAATTCTCAAATGACGTAATTGTTTATAATCACATTAGTGATGGCTGGAGTTTCACAGGCATGTGAGAGAAGAAACCGCTGATATGATGCTGCTAATATCAGTTAAATCACAAATATGTGTAAGCATCACTATAGTGAAGGAAAACTATGGTTTTCTTTAAGCTTACTGGAAAAGTAACAGAAACTTAAAGAGAAATACCTGGCGTATGATCACTGATCTTAACAGATTAGGAGTAAGATGCTTTTTTTTCAACAGATGGGAAGGAGGGAAAACAGATTGAGAGGGTTTACAGATAACGAACATGTGAATGAAGTCAGCGTTGAAAGAATGACGTGACGAAAAGCCATTTTTAACATCAACAGCTGATACGCTGTTCAGCCTCAAACAACCTGTTTCTGGTTCATTCACAAATTGAGACTAAAGTCATTTCTTCTTCTTTAGACTATTGGGCCAAGTATACCATTTTGTCTATTGCTCTGCAAATTTAATCCATGGAAAATTCTAGGTGAACATTATTGTTGCTGGTCATTAGGTGGAATTAATAAATTCACTTTTTTGTACACTCCTTAATAAGTACAGTATTAAGGTTGGATTTTGGGTATATTATCGTCTGTTTTTCATTTGGCAATAGGTCCGAAATCACTCCATTAGATTATGTCTGCTTGAGAGATGCTTTCTAAATATAGCTTGGTGGCTGGTCAGAGAAAAGGTGTGTGTAGAAGAGCTTTACTGGGATTGCCTACACACTTAGCTAGTCTTTAAATCTTTTGGCCATGAGTGAGGAAAAGCGAGCCAATAAAAAAAATTCTCTGAAACACAGACAGGCTACAGGCATTTGTCTCCGCACTCCACAGAGTTTAAGATGTGGGAAAGCTTCTTTCCCAGCAAACATCGGCAACATTGTGTCCCTGGCCAAAAATAGTCGAGGTTGGATGGCATAAATTGGTAAAAATATCTAACGCAGAAAATTTCCTAAAAAATGCATTTAGATATGTTTGCACATGTATACAATTCTCTGGGGTTGCAAGTATAATTTTCACTTTGACTTTTAGATACACAGCAAAATCCCCAGAGTTAAATCAACTCTGCTCAGAGATTATTGGGCCCTCTCTAAATAGTGTTAAAGTAACACTGAAGCAGAGTTAAAGTCAATGAGATAATTAAGCAATTAGTTAAGTGATGATTGAACATTAATGATGAACACCTGCTGTTAACAAGCAGAATCACTGAAGAAAAGAGAAACAGAAGAACTACAACTGACTTCAGCCAGAGCCTTAGATGAAATAAACTGAAGATAAAAGACATTAAATTTCTGAACATCTGATTAATCATCTCCACAAACAGCATTACCAGATTCACTTATTACTGACCAGACTGACTTTATTTTCACATGTCTACAGATGCTCATATTGAGAACTAACAGAGGTTTAGATGTTGTTTTATTTTATTTAATTATCTCATTAACTTTAACTCTGCTTCAGTGTTACTTTAACACTATTTAGAGAGGGACCAAGTGAGTTCTCAAGTTCTCTGAGCAGAGTTGATTTAACACTGGGGATTTTACTGTGTATGTGTAGTTCAATATGTAATAATTAGTTAATTAGATAACGTCAAAGCCGTCCATTCAAATTTCACTTTGGAACTCTTTTTCAACCATGATGTCGGAGGGACGTCTTTTCAACAGACATTAAACGTCCAGATGTTTGCTGGGTTCTCTCCTTCACATTTATTCCTTCTCCCCCACTTCCTTCCCTTTACCCATTATCCCCTTCACTCAGTTCATTTAGAATGATTATTATAATGTCCATGCAAGTGAATAAACAGTCATATTTGTTATCATTTGAAATGTCTCAGTGTGACTGGTGCAATGATCTCATCCCCACCGAAGTAAACCAAAAGGTTTTAAGAGTTCAGAGATACACCACTGAAGGTGTGCCCTTTCCCAGGAGCTCCATCAAATTACCTCCTGCTCTTCAACAAGGTGTGAACTCTCCTAGTCGTTACAAATTCTAATTGTTAGTTCATGCCTCCATTTGGAGGACGTTTTATCTTGGTCTTGGGAGTATTTTAAAACGTGAATATAAAGTGTGGCCAAGTATGGTGTCCCATACTCAGAATTTGTGTTCTGCATTTCAATCCTCCAAGTGCACACACACAGTATTGAACACACACACACTATGAACGGTGGGTAACTAGTTTTTGCTGCGGCACCAGGGGAGTGATTGGGGGTTAGGTACCTTGCTCAAGAGCACCTCAGTTGTGGGTCATGTGAGTGGAAGACTTCTCCCACCTACATTTACTGAGATTTGGACCGGCGACCTTCAGGTTACAAGTCAGACTCTCTAACCATTAAGCCAAAACTGCCAAAAAAACTACAGGAGTACAAAGATGATCTTGAGAAAGAAATGTTGCCAAAGTCTCTGGGCATTATTGTAGCCAGATCAGCTCGTAATGCTGAGTGTCTTCCAGACATTTTGTATTGATTGTCTTTGAATCGATATGGCATTATACATTTACCTGACTAATAATAAATTGTTACATTTAATTTGACTCCTCTCAAATGATTAATTCTGGATTAGCGGATCTCAAGCTGTCTGGCAGACATCTCGACGTGGATGGAAGAACACCACCTGCAGCTCAACCTGGCAAAGACTGAGCTTTTGGTCTTCCCTGCCACTCAAACACGACATCAACATACAGCTTGGTACAACCACCATTACCCCATCAAAGTCGGTCAGAAATCTTGGAGTTATCTTCGATGACCAACTGACCTTCAGAGATCACATCTCAAAGACGGCGCAGTCATGCAGATTTGCACTTCACAACATCAGGAAAATTTGGCCCTTCCTGACTGAGCACGCAACACAACTGCTTGTCCAGGCTCTGGTCATTTCAAGGCTTGATTACTGCAATGCTCTTCTGGCTGGTCTGCCATCAAGTGCAATCAGACCTCTTCAAATGATCCAGAACGCTGCTGCTCGTCTTGTCTTCAACGAGCCTAAGAGAGCCCACGTCACGGCCCTCTTCATCTCTCTGCACTGGCTACCCCTCGCTGCTCGCATCAGGTTCAAAGCGCTGATGCTTGCTTACAGATCCACCACAGGCTCTGCACCTTCCTACCTCCACACACTGCTACAACGCTACGTCCCCACCAGAAGCCTGCGATCACTAAAGGAGCGTAGGCTTGTGGTACCGTCACAGAGAGGCACAAAAAAACTCTCCAGAACATTCTCCTTCACTGCTCCCTGCTGGTGGAATGATCTCCCTACTTTCATCAGGAACGCAGAATCCCTGGCAATATTCAAGAGACAGCTGAAAACTCACCTCTTCCGTGAACACTTGATCCCCTCATAAAAAAAAAAAAAAAAAAAACCCTTTCCTTCCCTTTTTTCCCTTCCTACTCTAGCTTATGGTGCTGAGCAATGTATGAAACTTGTCTCATTAGCACTTCCTGTGCCTATTTGCCAATTCATGAAGAATCGCTTGTTTGTATTCCTCACTTGTAAGTCTCTTTGGATAAAAGCGTCTGCTAAATGACTAAATGTAAATTTAAATGTAATTCTAGTAGATTACGTTGTATCCATTGTTAACGTAACTATGCATCAAGTTAGTAACGGACTAAAGTCCAGTTTCGAGTGGAGCATAGGGCACACCAACTGAGATTTGAGAGCTCCAGCTAACACTTGGCACTGGTTCAAGTGTACTTAGACTATAAAGGCTTAAAGGGGAATTTCGGTTTAGGACAACATAATGTTGATCAGCCAACCTAAATAGAGTGAGCCTTACGACTGTAAAGGCTAAAGGGGCCATTTCAGTTTAGGACAACAAATTGTTGATCAGCCAACATAAATAGGGTGAGCCTTACCTCTGTTTAATGTAATTTTACTCTCGCTAAGTGTACATGGGGAAACCATGGCATGAATAAACCAATGCTACCATCAGAGAAAGTAATATTGGTTGGCTTATATCTGTAGTAGTGGTCGTTACCCTCGACTACAGATAGTGTTGATTCATTCAACTCTATACAGATCTATGGGGACTAAACAAGAGAGAGCAAGTGAAGCAACTACATAAATAGTAAAGTCAGTTACCTCTGTCTAAAGACGATGACTGGCGAGTTTGGGACCGTGAGATCTGCGTAAAAAAACAGCCAGCGTGAGACTCTGAGTGACATGGTATCCGAATAAACGAGTAAAGAGCTAAATAGAATAATGAAATGTCAAGATAAATTATTATATAAATAGCCAATAATCAATTGATGCTCTAAACTAAAATTCGAGGTTGTGATAAAATGGAGTCGCATATTGTAAAAGTTTAATTGGAATGAAATTACTTCATGCACCAAAAAGACAGAATGCATTGGAAACCTTCAGCCACAATTGGATATTGTTGTTGGGCCAATTGGGTGGACCTTACAGTTTTTAGTACTAATTTCCCAAAAACATTGCACGTTGTGTGTCCAGAATATATACACTGTTAGAAAAAAACCTTCAGTGGGATTTCTTTCTTGGGTTCTTATAATTAAAAGTGATGTCTTAACAGTTTTTTTGTTTGTTTGTTATCATTTTGCCTGTGATAATGCCAACTGCATAAACTTTGTTTAATTTAAAGTGTGTATTTTTCCTGGAATTTTATTATTTCACCCCCATTTCCTTTTAATAAATTTATTTTACACTAGGTACACAAAATACTTACACCCAGAACCTCAAGGACAAAAATGTCCCTATTGAAACCCATTAAAATGGCTATTTTTAACCCCAGGGCCATTTAACTATAAAATCATGCAGTTTTTGTTATGACTTTCATTCTGAATTTTAGGTTTCATTCTGTAAAACTGTTACTATTTTTTTACCAAATGGTGCCATTTTCTCAGGTTTGGCCTATAAAGCAAATGCTTGCTTTATTCCTGTTTTCTCCTTCTGCATATTATAGACCCAACTGGATAAATTATGCAGCTGTAATTGTGTGGGTATGTTGGTATGGATGTCAGAGTGTGGTTTGTATGTGTGTAATAAAAAATTGTGTGTGCGTGTAATATTTAAGAGAGGAAAACTCTACTGCATATCACAAATACAAATACTGTTACCTCAGAGTAACTTTTTTTTTTTTAAATAACACACAAGGGTTAAATGATTGCATAATACTTTCATTGTTTACAAACTGTTTAATTCATAAAATGGATTAAAAATTATCCCATAATGGGAAAGGTTCTATATATGAATCGCCTGACAAGGTTGTGGCAAATGCCTTTTCTCTCTGCAAAAAATCTTTCAAGAAGTTCCAGACGCCATAAATGTGAAGTCTACACTGCAACAAACGACAAAGCTGAGACGCCAGCGAACAGTTACACTCGTAGTATCTCTCATTTTTACGTTTGTTTCTTCTTTTCATCTTCAGACAGTCTGCCCAAAAACATTTTAGCAGTAGGGTACTTTCCAACTCTTAATTATCAGATCTTTTAGCTTCTCCCAAGTGAGTGCCATGGCCTGTTTTGGAACTTTTATCTCATGTTGAAGGCGAAAGAGAAGGTTACTATTATGCGAGTGCAGCTAGGGTGAGACCTACAGTGTCATAGAGCAGGCTTTGTTACCCAGATCTTGAAGGCCAAAAGAGCTTACTATCTAACTGGAAGTTCAGCTAAAGAGAAACATTCAATGTAAATCACAGATGCTGTTCAAATATATCCAAAATACTTTTAACCCTTTTAAGGTTCAATTTACAACCTCATTTCAGCAATGTGACACTGAAAGAGTGAACGCTCGATTTAACGACTTAGGAGTTACTACTATGTGACGAGCAGCTAAAATATTACTCCAGTCTCAAAAATGAGCAGCATTCTGGTTAAGAATACATGTTAGTCTTAAAGTGAAAAGTTAACTGAATGCCTCGAATCCATACAATATAAAAATTGCAATATGGGGAAAAAAATGTCTTGTGTGACAAGCAGAGAGCTTCAAACATTTCTGAGGGATTATTAAAGACCACAGAAGGCTGTAAATTCCACGTTTTCTCTTTCCTGAGCTGTAAAGCCAAAGGATGATCATGACAGAAGACCGTTTTACAGCTTTAAACTTAGGTTAAGGCACTGCACTAACGCCCGGTTAAGTGCCAAATGTTTAATTCAAATAAGCATAGATCATCATATGCACACATACAGTCAATATAGAAATAACTTTTGGATTGTAAAAAACATTTCGCCTGGAGAGCTGCTGTGATGACACATTCACAGCAAGCAAACAGACAGGCTCTTTATTCTATAGTCACAACATGTTTATTCATATTTACATTTATACAGCTAAATCCATACAAACACACAAAAGGAGACATCCGGTTAACTAAATAAATACTGTAAACGTGTTGAGGGAGACAATCACCAGAACTCTGCTGCTCTGTTACTTGGTGAAATTGAACTGAATGCAAACAGTGTGTCCCATTTGTGATGATCAGCCAAGGGCTAAAATGCACAAAAACGTATTCGCCCGATAAATAATTCTATTGTAACAGTGATGCTCGTTTGTCAGTTATTTTCCAGAATGGAGTGTTACATTAATGTTTTTTCCCTCCACTTATGGCCGTTCACAAAAACCGATAGCCACAGCTGGCTGGAAGAACTGAACTTTGGAGGGTAGATGCATGTCAGTTCACTGGGATCTTCTAGATGCGCCAAGTTCCTCACATTCTCCTGCTGCGCATGGAGTGGTTCTCACATTATGGGAAGATGATTGAGAAATCATATGCTGTGCACCTGCTTTATTAGTCCGTTCATGTTCAATCAATGTCAGTTCAGCTCCACGTTAACTCTCTCTTGGCATGCGAGTCCTTGAGTTTTTTTGGCGTAAGACAGACGTTTGGTTGAAGACGAATATCATTGTCACCGACTGATGTCGCGGTTTCCCTCCCAGCTCTTGCCGGCGTTCTGGTCAGCGCCGCTGACGGTGCTCTGAAAGAAAGGATGCCTCAGGGCTGCAGCGAGAGTGAGACGTTTCGTCGGCTCATACTCCAGCATGGCCTCGATCAGATCGAACAGCTGGTGATGCTCTTCAGCTTCAGATAGAAGATATCTCTGAGAGAGAGAGAGAGAGAGAAGATAATGATTGTACAGTACATTAACATATAGCCCCCTAGAAATTAAGCTCTATCTGACTTTGTCAAAATTGAGTAATTTATATATTCTTATTCTGTGACAACAACTTTAAATTATGCAATTTTTTTTTAATGTGTACATTTTGGGACTTTTTATTAAAAAAAAAAAAAAAAAAAAAAAAGGTTCCATCTACAAATTTAAAGGGAACGCAAAAATTTTGAAGCTCAATATCTCAAAACTGCACATAATTGCCCTTATAATTCCAAGTAGATGATATGGCTGCCCACATACATTCAAAAATAGGTTTACATCCACTTTACAAACTGAGGTCATTTGCATATCTGAAATGTACAACAACAAAAAAAGAAACTTAAGTAGAAATACAAAGAGAAAAAAAAAAAAACATTACCACATGATCTCTAAAAAATAATAGTAAAAAGCACTATTTACAGTATTTTTGATCTTTTACTAGTGTTACTTACCCGTAAAGGCTTGCAGTTTTCTCTGACATATCTTCCTGCTGAAGAGTTCTCGTCCCAGTCCAGGCGTCCACGATAAAAATATTTCTGTTTCCTGTGCGGTGAAGAAATCATCGTTTTAGTCGCAAAACCTACTCCGCATACAAGCATGAATGATGTGGAAACTATATTTTAAAGACTGAAAATTCCAGTTAAGAGTGTCAAAAATTTACCTAGTCTTACGAATCATCCGGGAAGGAACAGGGCCCAAAATTCTCTCCATCATGGCTAAATGCTCCCGATTATCATGAGTCTGAGAGTCAGATTAAAAAAAAATAAACGTATAGGACTCTTTAGCAACAAGTTTTTTCTGGGTTTTACAATGCTGTGTGTGCAAGAGAAAGGGAGAGCATTAGTGAGCACATCTGAGGTCAAAGGGTGACCGGCAGGTGTTTGGCTTCAGTGCGCGTGCATGGACACCTGTGACCCTTTGGTCAGATTCTACTTGATCTTAAGCTGCTTAGTGAATGACCTGCTGTCATGACTCAGAAAAGTGGTATGAAAAAGGAAGTAGCAGAGTTTTATTTTGTACCTGGAAGAGTGTAAAGCCGAGGTAGTACTCGAAGAGGATGCAGCCTATACTCCACACATCACATGGCTGACTCCAGCCCAATTCTGCAAGGCAAAACAATTTGGTAGACTGGACAACAAGAGGGCGATGCCAAATATAGCTGTGGGCGAGGCTAACTACAGGTGTATAAACTGGGAAAAAGATGTTTTGAGCTTGTCCACTTTCAACCACTTAGAGAGGTAGTCAAACGCATTAGATCAGATTGCTTTTGTAGTGTAAATGCTCATATGGTTGAACGCGTTCAAACAGACACAAAATACCGCCTACTGACCTAACGGGTAAACATGGGAAGTGCGCTAGCCAGATGGGATTTTATAATGGACAAAAGAGATGGAATAAACACCAGGTGTAAACGGGTATGTGTCTACTTGTAAATCCGATAGACCAAAACACATCGTAATGCCAGCGGCAAAAAGCCCAAGAGTCATCTAGTGGTGACATTAGGTTACTGCATTATAACCCTCAGACACTGTACTGTTTATTCAGTCAGAACAGAAGCACGTGTGCAAACCGTTTAGGACACTGGCTCTTAACAGGGGGCCTTGGGAGGCCAAAAGACGACTAAAAATTAAGACAAAACTAGCATGAAGCTAAACTAAAATTAAACATCCTTTCTAATTACTTTGTTATTGTTCTAATAAATACAAGCATTTCTAGTTATGCCAATAATATTTTAATGTTTATAAATTGAGTGGTGGGGTGGGGGTGGATAGCTACCTTAGCATGGATAGCTACCTAGAATAAAAACACTTTGTGCGTACAATACTATTTAGAATTTAAATTAATATTTTTATTTAACGTGGATCAAAATTGACAGTCAAGACATTTATGCTACAAAACATTGTTTCAAATAAATGCTCCTCTTTTGAACTTTCCATTTATCTAACAATCATGAAAAATGTATTATGGTATACACAAAAAAAGTTTTGACATTGACGATAAGAAATGTTTCATGAGCCCCAAATCAGCATATTAGAATGATTTCTTAAGGATCATGTGACACTGAAGGCTGCATTAATTATGGTGAAAATTCAGCTTTGCATCACAGGAATAAATTACATGAACAATAATGTTAAAATGGAAATGAGTTTACACATTTCAATTACATCACAATATTACTGTTTTTGCTGTATTTTGATCAAATCAATGCAGCCTTGGTGAGCAGAAATCCAGGAATCTTACTTTGAACAGTAGTGCACATAAATAACAGCCCATTTGCTCCTTTACATTAACAGCAAAGCGACATGCAGAACATTTCGTAACACATTAAGGTTGGGTATCAGCATTCATGGCAACCAATCTCATGTTGGATGATTCCCTGCAGTGTGTTGAATGAAGTCACGGACTAATTAAATTCCTTGTGGTGGAAACGAAGAAGATAATCTGCTGTGTTACTGCAGCGATTAACGCATTCTAGTGCTGTGCCTCAACTAGTCTCGCTTCATGCTAATATCAACTGTGTTGTCATAGTTGAAATTCAGAATAATCTGTACTGCTAAAACACATGGGGTTTGGTCAGTCACGAGGCACGATTGCTCTTACCTAGAATAACTTCAGGTGCTCTGTAATGCCTGGTAGAAACGATGGTGCTGTGGTGCTCATGGTCAAATGTAGCACTACCAAAATCCACCACTCTCACTGCTGTGCTCTTCACAGTACGCTCGTCTCGCTTCTACCTCAGAGAGAAAGTGGGACAATTAATATGCAGTTCCTTTAGTAAACAACTAATGGGTTTTCCAATAGCTGATGCTGACATGTTAACACAAAAAATATTGGTTTAGTTAAAAGCTAGTGACAAACTCTTTCATCACCTTCTCCACATTGTACGTGATTGTGAAGTCAGAGTTGACAAAGAGAATGTTCTCTGGTTTCAGATCTGTGTGGGTCAGTTTATTTTCATGCAAAACTGCAGAGGAGGAGAAACAGACCACAATACTATGAACTGCAGAACCGGCCCTCTAATACATGGCAAATGGAGTCCAACCTTTGCATAATTTGTGAAAAATAAAAAAAACAAATACAAAAAAACAACAACAGATCCTTACTTAAATGTTTACTTACATTTGACAGCCAGGCAGATCTGGAAGGCCATATGACGGACTTGGCTGATGGAGTAGGGCAGGTAATTGTTTTCTTTGAGGAAATCAAAAGTACTGAGAGCCAAGAGCTCAAAACTGAGACACATATGGCCATGATAGTCAAACCAGTCAAACATCTGCACACACAGACTAAAAATTGAGAAAGAGAGAAAAGTAGATGTGTAAAATGTGGAATTTAAGCAAGTTATCAATTTAGTTGTCTTTGATCCATTTTAAGGTAAATTTGCACCTAGATGCTTTAAGTACTTCATATACAATTTTTAAAAAAATAGTTGTGGCCTAATGGTTAAGAGCTTCAGACTGGTAACCTGAAGGTTGCGGGTTGAATTCTAAACTAAATGACTGAGGTGCCGCTGAACACCCCCAATCACTTCCCGGGTGCCTTAGGGTGCGTGTTAACTTCTCATCGATCCTAACGTGTGTGCACTAACTTGGATGTGTTAAAAACAGAGGTCAAATTCCATGTACGGGTAACCATACTTGGCCTTCACATTTAACTTTCACTTAAAGATTCTGCAGTCAACTCACTTCTTATTCTCAGGATCCTTTTCATTGATTCTTTCCAGGACGTTGATCTCCAGCCGGGCAGCCTCTTTGTACTTCTCCACATTTTTGATGATCTTCAGAGCGACATGTGCTCCACCCCTTAACCAAGCAGAAGAGCAATAGTTTAAACATTGCAGTGTTCTCACTTATCTGTCAGATAGCTCTCTAAAACCATCCATGCTTCAACCCTGCAATCAAAGGAATTTACAACATTTATGGGTCCATCCACGTTAGGGAACAAAGCCATTTTAAGCTTAAATGTGCAAGGCTTCTTGTATCAGCCACACAAAAACAGTCCGTTCTGCTGTTTGATATTGCAAACTGATATGTTATATTATTTTAACTTATTAAATCAAACAAACTGGTTTGTAGAGCAAATAGTTTTACCATTTACTGCACTTTGTTATTGCTGTAGTTCCTTACCTACAGTGGCTAATGAATCTGAATTCACAAGAAATAGCTTACTTCTGCATTGGAAAATAAGATGGACAGTATTTTGATTTCTTGTCTGTTGTAGGACGAAAAAATGCTGATTATAGATCAATAAAACCCTAAACCACTGGTGAGAACCAGGAAAGTCCTAATTTCTCTGAATATTTTCTTACATGACACACATAAGCCCTTGGCTTTTCTTGCTGCCTGTAATAATCATACACTGCATTTTTACCTCCCAGATCAGATATTTTTTAGCCAAACGACTAGAGAAAGAAACACACTTTGTTTGAAGTTCACACCATGTTGGTTTTGTAATAAAGCAGATGACTGGTCGCCAAGCGACGATGCTCACCTGCGATGATCAATACATTGCATCACCCTCCCGAAGGTGCCCTCGCCCAAAGTGCTGACAATCTCATCTAAGAGACAAATAGAGGGAAAAAGACGTAGAGAAAAGGGGAGGGGAGATGTAAAGAAATTAATTAGACAGCGCATTTAAAGGGAAATCCTAATCAAGTTTCCTAGATCACATTTTTAATGTTAACTGTGACTATTCAGGTAAACCTAAAAAAAAATAAAAAAATAAAAATAAAATTAAAATAATAATAATAATACAACAAGAGTCAATGCGGACACTCTCATTGAAAGGAATAAAGAAAACATGTTTTTAAAAAAAAAATGAATGTTTTTTTTTTAATGGTCTGCCTTAGTTTAAAAAAGAAAAAAAAAGCGTTACGAAAAGCAGACTTTATGCGGGTCCGCCGCAGAAGGACCGCTACTATATAAAAAGTTTAACAGGGATTTTAAAACATCAGGACTGCTGATGCTGATCAGGAAGCCAATTAGAAATTTACTATTTTTATGAAAAATGACATGCATAATACCTATAGAAATATCTGCATGTCACAGAGCAATCAAAATTGAATGAAATCGAAATGATTGACAGCATTCGACGTAGGGGTAATGTGAATAACCTTGGAAAATTAATGATAATATTAATAATAATAATAATAATAATACTGAGGCACATTACGGAGACTGGAAAAGCTAAATCTAGGAACCTGGCAGTCAGGAATTAAAGGATCATAATATTTCTACACAGCAATACAAACACCCCATCCCCACTGAAAAGAATAAAAAAGGAGCTACTAAAGACATGTTCGACATGCCTTCCCCCTTGCCTGTTTCAGCAAAAGGGGAGAACATTCTATGGCAGCATCATCATCACCACCAACATCATGATCATGACCTCCAGCCCTCCCCTGTGTGTGTCTGCTGTGTGCTGGTACTGATAGGGAGAAAGGTTACGATATAGGAGTAGAGGAGTAGTAGTAGTGGCAGTGTGTACATCTCTCTTGCAGGACGTCGCCACTCCGACAGATCAGGTGACCCTCCTCGTCGTCCCTCACACACAGTGCCCGTGTCCCGCTGTCACTCCGCTGCTTCGGCCCCGGCCAGGGTCACAGGTCAGAGGTCACGCCACGACCGCAGAGGGAGGAGGGGAGGTGGGCGGAGCGGGGAGAGTGGAGGGGGGCAGCCGTAGCCACGGCGACGAAGACGAGCAGTGTTGTAGTTGTTGTAGGTAGGTTTGGTGGTCATGGGGCGAATCGTTTGACACCACGTGAGGAGATATATATAACGATAGGGATATAGTGCAAGGGATCAAGTCAAAGATAACATTTTACCCCTCCCTTCTTGCTTGCTTTCAAACTCCCCCTCATCCCTCTGCCTAGCAACCCTGACAAAAAGTCACAAAAAGCAACCTGCATCAACATTTACTCATAGAAGAGCACATGAGTGAAGGCATTGCTAATTCACAACATGACAAAAGAAACAGGTTGCTCTACTCAGAGACTGGAAATAAAATAAAGAGCTGAAATTATGGAGTAACTTTGTCTGTTTTCACAAAACAAACTGTGAAAGAGTTATATAGGCGTGTAGATAGAGCAAGAAAAAGAATGGATGAGTTATGAGATATTACAGAGGCTTTCCCAACAAACACATTTACTAATATTTACATTAATCTCTACTGTATTGAGTCTCGCTATAATGTTACAGTTGGGCCAATTCGATTATAAACACTGAAAGCCAAGACTTCGACTATCACTATTAAAAAAGACAAAATGTCAACAAAAAGAAGAACATAAAACAAAAGAGTTCATACTTACCAAATCCTGGGGCTGTGGAAAAGAAAAGCGTTATGGAGAAAGAGAGACAGGAGCGTGTAGAGGTAGAGAGAGAGAAGAAGGGATTTGGGGGTGGGAAAGAGCAGGCTCGGGTATTGAAGTACTCACCGAGGAGGATGGGCTATAGGACCTGGTTCTACGCCGCCTTCGTTTGTGCTTACGCCTGCTGCCTTTCCTCCGGTACGAGTCCTCGCGGTCCCGATCGCGGCCCCGTCGGTAGTCGTAGCTGGGCGAGGCGTCGCGGGAGTAGTAGTTGCTCGGCGTCCCGTGTTCCCTGTCGCGATCGCGATCCCGGTCCCGTTCCCGGCTGTGGTCCAGGCGCCGATGGCTCTCGCCGTAGTGTCTGTCGTATGGCCTGCGGTCCGAGGAGTGGTTGTCGTAGCTGGGAAGTGTGATATACCATTGAATCACTAACAGAAATAATGATTCTTCCGAGTTACATTGCTTACTTCCTGGTATTTAATTACATTTCATTCAAATATTATAAAATGTTAGAGCCAACACCCCAAAATTAATTTACCATATCAGAGGTTTAAACATTTAAAGTGCCTCAAATGACCTTTTATGCAGTGTGTAAAATATCCGTTTGTGAAGGTAAAAGGTCTGCAAAGTTTAAGATCAATGTACACAACAAATAAACTTATCGTCTCCTAAAAGGAAGAATTGATTCTGAACTGCTGATATGAGTCCTCAGCAATTTAAGCCTTACTTCCGGTTACATACCTACATAATAATGTAACAAATTTGCATAATGCCAACCCTATGGTGTAAAATAATACAAATATAAAATAAAAAAAGCCCAGCCCTACAGATGCTGTGAGAAAAGGAGAATGCTGCAATGTATATTAGAAGAAAAAGTGTTTACTTTTTACTGGATTTTTACAAGTTTCTACTACTAAATGCTATAAATTTACTATACATCAGTAGACATAATTGATCATACATAATTGTAGGGCGAAATATTTGGGGGGGAAAACTGATTTAAAAAAAGCTTTAGGTTTGCTGTGGTTGTTTGTAGAGCTGTAATTATATATTGACATCTTTATAAAAGAAGATATTGCTATTGTAATATTTCACTGACAAAAAAAAAAAAAAAAAAAAAAAAAATTATAGCAATGTAAACAAACTTACCTCCTGGATCGGGCATAGCCGGCATCTTGCCTGTATCCTCTCCCTCTCCTCTCACGTTCACTGCTGGAGGAGAATGTCGGTGAGCGCCGATGCCGAAGTTTTCTCCCTCGATCTCGGTCCCGATAACGATCTTGGTAGCTGCTGTGGCTGGCCCTCTCCGAGGACGGGTACCGTCTGGAGTGTGGCATCTGCTTAAGATACAACATCAAATTTATTAATAGAGACGTGAGAAATAAAATGTAAGACTTCACAAAACATAACTTTTAGGAGACACTTTTCTGATATTTTTCTTTGATAAATTTAAAAGTTAAATTTGCAATAAGTGTTTCCTACACTAGAAAATGGTAGCCCAGTCCATCAGGATAGGGAGAAAAAAAAAAAAAGTCAAATGACTGTCTTATTACTGCCATAAAGGAACAAGTCAAATGGCAGCTCATGTGTTGGCACAGTTTAAAGAGGCAAGTGTAGAACGGGTGTTAAAAACTTTGAGAATGTGTTTTTGTATGGTTGACAAGTATGTCGTTACTGTCATACAGTGCTGAACAATGAAGACCATTCAGGCCAGGATGGAAAACAAGTTTTGTTTTAATTATATATGGTAGTCGTGGCCTAGTGGTGAGGGAGTCGGGCTTGTAATCTGAAGGTTGTTGGTTCGATTCCCACGCCGGCAGGAATTGAAAGTGGGGTTTGTGAATAAACATCACTCTCTCCACCTTCAATACCATGACTAAAGTGACCTTGAGCAAGACACCTAACCCCTAATTGATCCCCTTGTAAGTCGCTTTGGATAAAAAGCGTCTGCTAAAGGATGAAAAATGTAAAATATATAGCCAACAGGCATGAATATATATTTTGTATAATATATATATATATATATATATATATATATATATATATATATATTATACAAAATATATATTCATGCCTGTTGACTATATATATATATATATATATATATATATATATATATATATAAAAAGGTATGAAGGGGTTAAAAAAAAAAAAAAAAAAAAAAAAAAAAAATCACACAAACTTCAGAAAATTAATTTAGAGAAAATAATTTTTTTTTATATTATTTAAATAAAATGCAAATGTATTAGAGAGTTTATAATCTGAAAAGTATATTTTACATTTGAAATATATTCTTGGAGAAATTCTGCCCCAAACTATATCAAGAGCCAGTTATTCGAGCCAACTTCTATATTTAGCAGAGAAACCGCATGCCAAGATTTAACAAATAAGGAAATATTCAATAACGCGAAGTTAACTATATTACAGCGATAAATGTGATCAGACGTACAGATGTTTATTATGCATTATAACAAGAAAAACGACATTTCCGCAGAAATAAATACACAGCTCACAAACAAGCTAAAGTTGTTGTTGTTTTCAAATCTCCTTTGCAGTGTAACGGAAAGGACGTCATATATTAATTGTCTCTACTGTTCCGCTAAAATTCATGCGGAAAGGTCAATACATGACATGCTCTCGCAACGTTTGAAAACGAAAGATAAATATTATTATTTTTTTCTCGCTGACTAGCTGCTATGCGCGTCGACGGCCATTTTGAGCTCTTCTAATCTCCATTTCTCAAATGCTCGTTCTCGGGTTTTTCGGCTGAGATAGGGGTAAGAAGTGAAACAGACAGAAATAATGTTTTGTAATCACCGTTCTAGCAGCCAGCCCGGTGCGTTTATCCCAAAGAAAATCCGTGTTGACTCTTCGGCTACAAATTTCTCACTCAAGCCTAATTAAACAGAGAAGGAAAAAAAACTACTTCCGGTCCCGCCTCCCAAAGCTGCCTCTTTATACGCGCGCGTGCCAGACGTACATTCAACGTGATCAGCGCGCTATTTATTCCATAATGATAATCCACAAAGAATGTGTCATGTTAGCTAAAGTTTATTTACTCAAACATAGTTACTACAATAGCCACCAGTCTTCACAAAAAGAAAAAAACATGTATATATAAAAAAAGAAAGTCTCTAGTATTTGAAGATTAATGACATCACAGTAGTAATTTTAGTTGATACTATGGTTAAGAGTAACACAGTATAGTTTTTATTTTTATTTTCACCATATATTTTTTATTTTAATGGGATTTTTCATATCCAGCTTTGTTTTCCCAATACATACTTATGCGTATACATATTTGACCAAAACAAAAAACCAAGACAAATCTTACAAGAAAAGCAGTTTTTGATATTTGCAAATTTTATTTACACATGAATACAAGAATATCCATATTCCATGTAGAGGTTAAAAATAGTAAAAACAAACAGAACACAATTTAAGATATTGTATTATACTTTTCATATTCAATGGGTCATATAACTAGAACGCTCTTCCAGACTAATGGCATAACTACATTTCTCATTAAAGTTTACAACACAAACACCTCAATGAAAGCTTTAGTGTTGTTGAAAGGGGCAGATCAGAGCAGTCGTCCTGTGCACCGCAATGAGCCACAGCAGCAGAGCAGAACCTTCCCCTCCACACTGCCTACCTCATAGTTATAATCCCACGTCAACTCCGTACCTGCCTTGATGCGCCTGATAAAGAGAGAAGGAAGGGAAAATGGGATACCAACACATTAAGATTCTTGTCTACAAGGAAATTAATACATGTTAGCATGGGCAGTTTACACAGTATAACGCATACCATTCCACTGCTTTACTTTTCTGTAGTTTATATAAACATAGCGTCGCACAGATGAGGGGCGGTTCACACAGAATGCATTTTTCCATTTCGCTACGCTACGTTTCCATTGTTTTTTTACGTAAGCATTTTGCAATGTGACAGTTTTCTAAAAATATGGCGCTGAAGTTAAAAGTTTTGCGTTGCGTTTTTCTGTTCCACAGTCCTAACTGCCAAAATGTACTCTGTATGAACCGCCCCTGATAAAAGAAGTACAAGTGCTTGTGTTTTTTAACACAAAAGCTCAAGTTAAAAGAAATTCAACTTTAAAAAAAGAGGCACGTTTTTTTAATTGACCAGCGTCTCATGTTTTTAACTCCACTTCCATGTAGCGTTAAAAAAAAAAAAAAAAGTAAAATTATTGCAGTGGAATAGAGAAATTTGTTCCCTAAGAATTGTTAAGTTATGATAGGAAACCATATCGATAGTCAGGTTTCCCAAATAAAACTTGGGTAAGCATCACTCATTTTTAAGTATATCAACACTTCTTCAATAGATTATCAAGCTGGTATGAATCAAGGCACTGACTTGCTGGCAAAGAACGCCACCCATGGAAACCGGAGGTCATGCGTGTCCACAAAGACGTTCTGGACAAACAAATTTGGACTGCAGCTATGCTGTTGAGAGAGGAAGAATTAACGGTAAAACAATATAAAAGTTACATTAAAAAAAAATGTTTTCATTAGCAACTCATATCAGTGTTGGCACATTTACAATCACGAAAGGCTGAGTTTAGCATACATTGATGTAGCGGCCAAGGTTGCCCTCTTGTCTCGCGTCAATGATGTAACAGGTCTCCTCGTCGTTGAACAGTCTGCGGGTGCTGTTGGCATGGAGAGCTGTCCTTGTTTTCTCATTTTGTGGTTTTTGAGTGGTTTCTAGCAGTTTTACTCTTCTCTGGGAGGACTTTATGGCAAAGCAACGCTTTGGACCGGAGGTCTCTTGACCTAGAGGCACAAATTATAGAAATCCAATGAACCGCTAAAAGCATAAAATAAAGAATAATAATTCTTCTAGAGAATAAAAACTGACCGTCTTCTCTCATTTGTTTGGTCACTTTCTTCTGAGCATCTTTAGATGCTTCATGTGGCTTATGGGATAGTTTTGTCTCACTTAAGGACTTATCACAAACTGAATAGGGAAAGAGAACAGGCCAAGAAAAACATCAGGCAAGTTTGCAAAATGAATAATTTGAAAGCAGCCTCTTTCTGCTCAACAAAAAAGTTGCGAGATATCAACCTATACAAATTATTGTCCATGGCTGCATCCCAATTTGCATACTCTGCATCCTAAATTGGATTTAGGATTAATCGGTCTTGTATCAAAGACAAAGCTAAAGAAACTACATGAGCAATTATATGTTGTCGGAGAGAAAGCGATAATAAAATTATAAGCTACACGTTGCTCAGTAGATCATAGTGCTATAAATGCCAAGGTCATGGGTTCGATTTCAAGGGAATGCATGAACTGATAAAATGTACAACTTGAATGCAATGCAAGTCACTTTGGATAAAAGGGTGTCAAATGTGTAAATGAAAATTCTATGTAAATTTAAGGTCATGTCTTACATGCAAAGAGTTCAATTTATTTGCCAATTCATGAAGAATCGCTTGTTTGTTTTCCTCACTTGTAAGTCGCTTTGGATAAAAGCGTCTGCTAAATGACTAAATGTAAATGTAAATTTGTTGTGCAGACAAGAGATTCAACAATCCATACTAAAACAATTTTGATATTAGATGAAAAATTTTACCTAAACAAAAATTAGAAATGTTGCATTGGGACAACTAAAATAAGATGAAGCATTAAAATTACTAACTGGAATTAAATAAAAACCTAAATAGGAAAAAAAACAATTACAATAAAAACTGAACCTATAAAAATATAGGCCAACTGAAAATATTACTAACAACAATAACAGTAGATAAATAACACTAACATCACACTGAATCTTACCTTCCATTTCCTCCTGATCTGTGGCCAGCTCCATAGGTTCTTCTCTTTCTATGAGTGGCAACGAGAAAGAGAGAGAGAGAAAAAAAAAAAAAAAAACACAGTGAAAATTTCACTTACACATAAAAGTGAAAAGACGCAAATATGTTCATTTGCTGTGAGGCTGAATATTTACACACACAACACACCTTCACCACTGCTAGAGTCTTCTTGGTAGAGGGTATTTTTCAGCAACGGCCCCGTTTTCATGGTCGTGGTCTTTTTGTTGCTTTCGACCTCTGTGTCCGAGCAGTATGCGTCGCTCTCATAACCCTCTTTCAGTTTCTCCACCCCCTCAATGAAGTCAAGGTTGGCCAAATACTCATTGCCGGACACGGTGTCATCTTCATTCATTTTGTCTTCGTTTACTATTTTACCTGAGAGGTGATAAATGGAAGTGTTAAGGAAGCAAATATTTTTCTTCTGAAAAGTTTTTGGTTCAAATGCATGATCGCTTACCAGTGAAAACACACACGAAAGTGCCCTTGGCCACATCATCTTTGCAGCGGATGCCCCATCCCTTGTGCTGTGTCATGAAGAGCTCCAGCCGCAGCTGCATACCATGCTGAACCAGCCTGTTGCTGCACATTCTTGGGTCACAGCGACACAAAGGGTTACACTCGTATACCCTACAGAGATAGAAAGAGAGAGAAGAGCGAGGGTGTTTGAAAACATAAGTGAAATGTCATTTTAAGTGTTGGGGGTTACATAATCAGATTACGTTTTTTCAAGTAATGAGTAAAGTAACGCATTACTTTTAAATTTACCACAAAATATCGGCGTTACTTTTTCAAATAAGTTTGTTTATTGACTGACAGCTCTTCCGTCCCGTGTTGAGAAAAATCGTGAGTGAGTGCAGAGGTTTTGTGTGGGCTGTGTGAACATGATGGGTATCATAGTTCTAGATTAAAGGAGAGCATGCATTTACTCGTCTCATTTACACAAAAACACATTCATTATTCCTCAAAATGAATAAAAACCGTGAAATGTAAACTCACAATATTACACAAACCAAAAATAATTAAATATGAAGAAAAAAAAAAACACTAATATATTTTATGTATTTAAATCTCACTTTATTAACCAATGTCTTTGCCGTCACTTTGATGAACCAATTAAATCATACTATTAAGAAAAAAGGTAACGGAAAAAAAAAAAAAAAATCACATTTGTTTAATTTCTTTGTTTTTATGGCTAATATAAGAAATTATTTGGTATTAAAAATCAAACAAGCAAGCCTAGCTAAGAAAAAAGTAATGCAAAAGTAACATACCACATTACTTTCCATTAAAAGTAACTACATAGCTCAATTAGTTACTTTGTTTGGGAGTAACGCAATATTGTAATGCATTACTTTTAAAAGCAACTTTCCACTGGCCATTTGTGAGGCGATAAAGTATACTTTACCATTTAAAAGGTGCGGTAAGATTTTTTTTAAAATTCCACAAGGATGTACTAAATTGATCAAAAGTATCAGTAAAACATTTATAATGTTACAAAAGACTTCTATTTGAAATAAATGCTGTTGTTCTTACCCATCAAAAAATTCTGAAAAAAAAAGACTTCTCTCAAAAACAACTGAACAAAATTTTGAATGATAGTATTTCTAGTTATGCACTGACCTGGAACGGATCATGATTATATATATTTTGTGTCAATAAAATGAACACTGATGATGCAAAGAGTTTGGAGCGGCAATTCCATTGTATTCAAACAAGAATCAAACAGACAAACAAAAACAGACAGAGACAGTTGTTTCTAACCCTGTTGGCAAGCTTGTTGGCAACCTCTTATGCATGTATCCAGCACTAACATCTACTGGACCACCACTGCATAAGGACGTGGCCTCAATGGTCAGCTGGTGGCATGCGCACTTTGACCTGTCACACATACAAATACAATACGTTTAATTACAATATCCATAATTAAAAATGCAAGGCAATTTATTTAGATAAATAATTATGACTTGTTGGGAACCTAAAGTTGATTCTTGATTCATTATCCAGGTCAAAAAACACAAAAAAAACATTTTATCTGTGAAGCCATATTTAGTGTATGATTGCCGCTTAGGGACTGGTAGATACACAGACTAACTTCTGTGTCTAAATCAGGGCAACTTCATTCTGGAGGGCAACGGTCTCCTGTAGAGTTTAGCTCCAACCCCGATAATTTAAAAATAATGTGGCCTGTGGCTTTCTAGTAATCTTAAAGACATTGACTAGCATTTTCAGGTGTTTGACTAGGGTTGGAGTTAAACTCTGCAGGACAGTGGCCCTCCAGGACAGAAGTTGAACTCGAAACATTCCTTTAATTTTGCAAATTTGCTAACAGAAATACAGACTCAAAACACAACAACAACAACAACATACCTGTCCCGACAGCCATCGGTGCAGTCACAGCCGATCAAGAAATCTAGGCTTGTATTGATGTTAACACCTGGGGCTAGAATTCTGTCTTTGGTGTAAGTGACATTAGGAGCAAGCGTATTGTCCACTTCATTAATACAGGGCACCGGCACCACCTCCCTACCCTCTGAGATGTCCGGCAGGTACAGGTGAGGCTGGCTGGTTGATGTGGAAGGGGGTCGGGCACGATTCACAAGGACAAACGGGTCCATACAGAACATTTCCAGGAAGAGGAAGTCACAGCGCGTTTCAAACAAGTATTCTTGTACTTCCTGCATGTCACACAGGCTCCGCCCACACGGAGAACGATAAAAAATGTGGAAAAACAACTACAGAGAGAGAAGAGGAGAGATTATAATAATAAAAACAATGTCATA
This sequence comes from Opsariichthys bidens, assembly GCA_037194245.1. Classification (NCBI taxonomy): domain Eukaryota; kingdom Metazoa; phylum Chordata; class Actinopteri; order Cypriniformes; family Xenocyprididae; genus Opsariichthys; species Opsariichthys bidens. The sequence goes on from CM074306.1 coordinate 5,375,317, forward strand.
TAGAGAAGCATCTCCGTTCAAAAGTTTGGGGTCAGTAAGATTTTTAAAGAAATTAATACTTCTATTACGCAAGGATGCATTAAACTGATCAAAAGGGACATTAATGACATTTATTATATTACAAAATATTTCTATTTCAAATAAAACACTGTTTATTTTAACTTTCTGTTCACCAAAAAATCATCATGGTTTCCAAAGAATTATTAAACAACGCAACTTTTTTCAATATTGATAATACCAAAATATCTCTTGAAAAGCACATTGATTTGAGCAGAATGATTTCTGAAGGATGTGACACTGAATTCTGGAGTACTGATGCTGAAAATGATTCTGCGTTGTGTCACCGCAATAAATTACATTTTACAATATATTATAAAATACAAAACAGATATTTTGAACTGTAACAGTATTTCACAATATTCCTGTATTTTTAAAAAAAGCGTAAGACACTTCTTTCTAAAGAATTAAAAAAATCCTACCAACCCAAACTTCTGAATGGATGTGTACATTCGACATAATTGAACGGCAAAAGGATCAACTTCCTCAAACACCACCCACCTTTCCATCGATGCGCCTCCGAGCAGTCATTCGGCGAAACTTAAAAAGCAATGGGATAAGAAGAGGATTTTGACCACGATGCATGTCTGCCTGAGACGGTCTTACCCCATCCAGACATGCTGGACAACAGCGATGGTACAAGTATATAGACTTGCACTGCTCTTGCTCTGAAACGTGCTCTTCTTTGTCAGAAACATCCTCTTCTTCCTCATCAGGGGCAGGTCGTTTTGCACTTCTGGAATATAGTGTGAGGTGGTTAGTATTAATACCATACCATCCCATATTTAACCAGTACACGCCCATTACTCACCTTAAATTTGAGGTATTGATTGCTGTAGCAGATTTTCCTGTTTGCATACTACCCTTCGTCACACCGACAGCTGGTAAGACGACCGAGAGGTTAGACAACTTCTGGAGGATGACTTTCGGCTGGAAAGCTGCCGACATGATATTTTGAGGGGAGATAGATGTTGTTTTGGTGACTGTGGTATTGGATTGTCGGGTCACACGTGCAGGAGTCTCATCTGCTGAGGTGACAGTCGTTGAAGTAACAGTTGCAGAGGCAACTTTTGTCGAGGAGGAAGTTGTGTTATGCTGAGGCATGGCATTTCCTGCTAAACAAGTAACAGAAATGGTGATTAATACTAATACAATAAAGTAAAACAATAAAAATGTAAAAAACTAATTTGGCAGATTAAAGTACAAAAGAATACACCTATAAAGAATCAGATCATTTTCAAGCAATTTTCAAGCAAAGTTGATATCTTTTCTGGGATGGCATGTTATAGTCCAGGTTAAAGGGTTAGTTCACCCAAAAATGAAATTTGTAATAAGTTACTCACCCGTCATGTCTTCCACACCTTTGCTCATCTTCAGAACACAAATTAAGATATTTCTGATGAAATCAGAGAGCTTTGACACCCTCGTAGATGTTCCACTTTCATGGTCCAGAAAAGTAATCAAGACATCGTCAACATGACTATAGTGGTTCAAACTTAATGTTATGTAGCGACGACAATACTTTGTGCACAAAAACAAAAATAACGAATTTATTCAACAATTTCTGTCAGATTCCTATGCTGATCACGTGCAGCACTTCTGTGTTCCACGTAAGAACACCGACTCATGCTCAAGCTCTTGCGTCGTGGTCCTCGCGTGAACCGAGTCGGCCAATACAGAGCTGGTGTTCTGATGTAGAGCTCAGAAGTGCTGCACTGTTTTCTGCATGAACAATGTATTGAATGAAGTTGTTATTTTTGTTTTTGTGCACAAAAAGTATTCTCGTTGCTTCATAACATTAAGTTTGAAACACTGTGGTTACATGGACTATTTTAACAATGTCTTTACTACCTTTCAGGGCCTTGAAATTTATTATGACATTGCTGTGTATAAGGAGATCAGAAAGCTCTCGGATTTCATCAAAACTCTTAATTTGTGTTCTGAAGAACACAATGACCATTTTTGGGAGCATTTTACAGCTAGATTTACACTTATCATGACTATAAGTTTGCATGTGCATTCACAGCCTTTTGTTTTGTGCAAATGTAAGTTGTAATATTGTGTATATTTTGTGTAGGCCTATCTATATCTGATTCGTCTCAAATAGGATGCATTTGGTTAAGAATTAACGCTGTAGTAAAGCGTGCCGGTGATCGGCCATGTATTTATTCTTCTCCATATGCTTCATCTACTACTATCTACAGAGAATTCATATTTTCATTTAGCATGTCTGTTGACCTTGTTCAAACCAAAACCGTGCTAAGTTTTTATACACCATACACACAGTTTTGTACAACTTAATGGGTTATTGGAAAAGAAGCTAATGTAAATTCTAAACAATGAATTCAGATTATAATGTATGCATAATTAGTAGGGGTGTGACGAGACCCCTATCCCACGAGACGAGACGAGACACGAGATTGGGTTCACGAGACGAGATTTTTATAGTATTTCTAAGAAATCCTCAATAATGAAGCGTATGAACGGAAAATAGTCTTTTATTCAACTGAAAATCATAAAATGCAAAAATGTTGGTGCATTTGGAAATCAACTTGTAATGCATGTCATTTTACTTCTATTTTAATGATTTATTTGCAGTAAAACAACATGCAAACACTGATAAATGTTGCTACAAAATCAACCAATTGTTTTCTGCCCTGTATAGTTTCACATGAGAAATCTCACTGAACTTCTTTCTATAGATTGAACATAAAATAAACAGTATAAATAAAATAAACATAAAAATAAAAAATTCAAATTACACTTTAAGTGTCACTTTAACTGCAGTACAAAGTTGACCATTTCCCAGTCACTATTGATTGTGTGGCTGTAACTGTGATAAAGCTCTGCGCACACCGAGAAGTCCAGCCGTCAGCAGTAAAGGCGACGCTTTCTGCCTCTTTAGGGGTCGTTCACATATCGCGCCTAAAAAAGCATGTAAAGCGCGGCCGCGTCGCTTCCGCCTTCTTTTGCAAGCGTTCGGGAGCTCGCGCTTCTGTAGCGTCTGTCGTTGCTATGCAACCATGAACTGTGCTCTCCACGACCATCGCTTGGTTCTTGTCACATGACAAGACATTCTGAAATGTTGAGATGTGTTCATCTCGCCGCGGCACAGGCGCGCCAGGAAAAAACGAGCGCGCCGTACCATATGCGCGTCGCGACCGACCGCGTCGCTTCCATTTCGCGAGAATGAAAATGCGCCCGATGTGTGAACAACAAGAGTCTGTACAACCTTGGCCGAGGTGTACGGCATAATTTTCCTACAATGTTTACACATTGTTTGTGTCTTGTGTGTTATTCTTGCGCCAAAAACCTAAATGTTTCCACACAAACGATTTGAAAGTGGCGGGGGCATCTTCAATAATTATTTCACCCTCACACTGATAGCACCACGAGACAACTTTTCACCTCGACGAGAAATCTCGTCACGTTTTAGTCTCGCGAGATCTCGTCACACCCCTAATAATTAGTCACTCTTTTTTGAAGTGCCCATGATAACAATATTATGTGCATACAAGAGACAGGAAAAAAGAATGAAACACAAATAAGTTACCCGTTTTAGCAGGCTGAAGAGTTTTCTGTTGAGGCGACTGTTGCGTTTTCTGCGGAGGCGACTGTTGTGTTTTCTGTGGAGCGGTTTGTTGCGTTTTCTGTGGAGGCGACTGTTGTGTTTTCTGTGGAGCGGTTTGTTGCGTTTTCTGTGGAGGCGACTGTTGTGTTTTCTGTGGAGCGGTTTGTTGCGTTTTCTGTGGAGGCGACTGTTGCGTTTTCTGTGGAGTGGTTTGTTGAGGTTTCTCTTTAGAAAGACGTTTCTTGATATTTACAATATGTTCCAACTTGTCTGAGCCTTTATAAATCCACTCTTTTTGATTGTCTTTCTGAAAAACAACAACAATAAAAACAACATTTATTAGCAACAAAATGGCAGGCCTTTGGTTTCATAGTGATGTCTAAAAATCAGTGTGATACATGTGAAGGCCAAGTATGGTAACCCATACTCAGACATAGAATATGTCCTCTGCATTTAACTGATCCAAGTTAGTGCACACACATTAGGAGCAGTGGGCAGCCATTTTTCTGTGAGCATTTGGGGGTCGGTTGCCTTGCACCGCAGTCATTTCCTGCCACAACCTTCGGGTTACCAGTCTGACTGTCTAACCATTAGGCCACATCTCCAAGAATTTATCTCCAAGATTAAAATCTCCAAAAAACCGGTCAGTGGGGCTTGTCAAAGTAGTTGACTGCTCCTGGCTGAAAAAGTATGAAATGCACTTCAGGATATGTAATGTACTGTGACATTCTCATTCAGAAGCCACTGAAGAAATAAGAACTAAAAATTAATATTGTAGATTAGGGGTGTGCAATATTGACAAATTATCTTGATATTTTCAAAGTTTGTTGATAATAATTAGATGATTTTTTGGTAGTGTGTTTTTGTACTGGTATCATGGTTGGTTCAGGGCAGGCCTGTTGTGGACAGCTGACTCACAAAGAATAGAATAATAACCCAGCATCAGTTACCAATCAAATGACTTTGTTATCAACAAAATCCATCTTTGCAATGCACAGGTGACACAGAAGTGGCATCAGAAGTGGGATTAATATATTTACACTACATATACAATTAGTCTAAATAAATTTAAATCATTATTTGAATATGAAATTATTTCTAATTTTAAATTTTTATTAAAATGTGCTTTAAATATGAAACAAAAACTGCCAGTAGGTTGAAGAAAGTGACTATCTTAATGAGCGAGTCATTCATTCAACCGATTTGTTCAAATGGCTGATGCATTAAGGAGCAATGCAAGTGACAGTTCTTGTTGAATCATTAATTAAACTGATTCGGGGAGTAAACCGATTTGTGGAAATTTGGGGAAAATGGCCCTCCTGCACGGTGTGATATTGTAACATAACTACATCATATGATATAAATAAGACAAAAACTCACCAGGGCAAAAATGCGCATGTGTCTTGAATATTGAGGGCATATAACTGCATACAAGTCAGCTCAAACATCATTAAAACAATAATCACGATATCATCATAGACGATACATATCACACACCCCTGTACTGACATTTACCCATTTTCTTCTGCTTCTTCTCTTCCTTTCGCGTGCAGGAGACGGTAAACCATGGGATGTCGTAAATGTCATGAATTGAACAAGCAAATCCACCAAAAAATATAATAAAAATAATATGTATGCTAATTAGTTTTAATTTGGTAAATGATTTAGATAGGTCTAAGTGTCATCGAAAATGTAAGACCACTCATAAGTAAAAATAAGACTTAAGACTTAATTTTAAAAATCTAATTTAAGGCTTTTAAGGATCCACGGGAACCCCATAAGATTCAGATGAAAGGTTAGAGTCAGGTTCACAGAATACTTTGTTTCACCTTAAAGCAGATCTGGATCAGGCTGCCATCCAACTGAAGCACTGTGCAGGACTCGAACTTGCCATTTCTCACTGCCTTGGTGTCTTGCCCTATGCGAAGTACCACAGCAATGGGGTTGGGATAGACGCGAAGATATTCCTTCACCTGCGACCGACATGCCTCATCGTCGATGTCCCTCCACACCTTTTTTACTGCAAAGAAAACAAACGTTAACAAAACTCACTTCTAGAAGTCAAGCGATTTCATGGCGTCTTAAATGAAGACTGAAACAGAGTACGAAAGAGAATCTCTTACTTTGTTTGCAGACAACATGAATGTCTGGCAGAGCCAGATACGCTGCTTTGCCATCATCATAAAACACCATGAACCTGGCAGAAACATTTAGTTAAATATTAGAGAAACATCTCATCCTCAGAGAAACAAATGCATAGTGCAGTCATCTACAAGACTATAATAAAAAAAAATCAGGCACGGATTAAAAAATTAGTAATAAATATAGCTGCCAGCAGCCACTAAGCAGCCAAGCACAAAGAAGCAAACAAAAAGTAAAATCATCAGTAAAATATAGCATTTTATTTCATATACTTCATTGTAGTTGGTGGCAATTTAATATTTTGTTCAGCTATAGCGCCACCAACAGGTGCAATCTCGCCAATTTTTTATGTGTCGTCAGAGTGTGCCCATAAATAAGTGTCAAATGTACGAGTACATACAACATGACCTATGCATGACTTTGATTGCATTTTCTTGCCACTTGCTCTCAAAATTTTGGCATTTGGGCTTTAACGTATAGCCAGCGACCTATAGTTCCAAATTTCCTTTGGTGGTTTTGTCTCAACGGTTTCAAAGATATTCGCGAACAAAGTTTCAAACAAAATATATTCAAAGATATTCGCAAACAAAGCATTCAGGAATCAAAGGAGACTCCCATTAAAATAAGTCAACCACATCAAAAATTATGAGCATATGAATATTTGATTTCACCAGTAGAAGGCGCTGTTTCGAAAAACTTCTCAGGCTAAATAATTATTTCCTTTTGTTTTGCACAAAAAAAACCAGATTAGTTTGAATGACAAGAGACTGAGAAAATGAGGACTGATTATTTGAGTGAGGTATCCCTTTATCATAAATTCACCTCATGCGATTCTTGCGCTCAGGAAGCTCAACCAGCACAGCACCATTATACAAGACCTTTCCTTTATCATCTTTGTAGCTGGCCACAACACGACAACCAACAAACAAATCCTTAAGCACAGGAGGCTTTGCAGGGGCCACATGATGAGCAGGCAGTACAATCCGTTTACCCTTCTTAAATTCCACCATATATTTGTGGCCCTTCTCTAAAAGGATAAAAAGATGAGACAGGTCAGATTCTTTATTATTTATAACCAATTGAATATGAATGAAAAGAAATGTCTCCTTAGTACAAAATATACAGAAACAATCCTTTTTACCCGTCGTTTTGACTTCTTCTACTGTTCCTTGACTCCACACGTTGGACTTTCTTTTCCCCAAAACTCCCATGCTGACCTCGAGTATCATCTCCTTATGTGCTTGAGAAGATTTGGAAGGCTTGGATGAATGCTTGGAACCTAAGAAGATCAGCGACAGAGGACAAATACTATTACTGGATGGATGGATGGATGACAAAATTTGTTAAGCACACTTATTTTTTTTTTACCAGACATTCAACAAAGATTTTTATTAAAGTTCTTGCCACAGCTGCATTAATTTGATTAACATTCCAGGAAAAATAGCAATAGTCAAATATTTTACAAATTTAAATAACTGTTTTCTATATTAATACATATATTACAAATACATATATTAATACATATACATACATACATACATATATATATATATATAGGCTGTAAAATAATATAATATAATATATATATATATAATATAATATATATGCTGTAATATAATATATATTATATTGTATAATACAAATACATATATATATATATATATATACGTTAATATATATATTAAAACATTTTTCTGTGATCAAGAAATATTTCATTATTCATTTTGAACAGAAAACTGAAAAGTTGAACGACAAAAATTGCTGCTTAATGTTTTTGTGAAAACTGATATTTTTTTTAATTTAACTAAAATGTATGATATTCTTTGAAGATTCGTTCTTGTACATCTGTAGCTCACCCTGGTATAAACTGTATGAATAAACAAAAAAAAAAAGAGCTTACTTTTGCCATCTTTGGAAGGTTCAGCAGAAGTGTAACTGTGGGTAGTCTCGTCAGTAGTTGGAGTTTGGTTTGGAGGTGGTTCGGACGGTGATTCAGGGGGTTCATCGCTGGGTATAGGACTAGCAGGCAGGTCCTCTGTGTCAGAGGGTTCGTCAATACTCTCTGCAAGTGATGGCACCTTTGTTGTTTCTTTTTCGGGGCTGGAAGTGCTGGTGACAGACGTAGAGTTTTTTGAAGATCTCAGCCTGGCTGTTGGACTTGTCGTGGGCACAGAAGATTTAGCAGATTTGCTCCTAGTTGTTCGCTTTTCTGTAGATTCCGAATCACAACTGGAAATGGGTTCAGGTTCTTCAGAATTGCTTGGCAAGGATGCCACATCAGGAGAAGTCACTGTGGTTGACTCGGGCTCTGTCTGGTTTGTTTCAATTACCATTGTATCGTCACTGGCAATAGTTTCAGGTTCTTCAGAAATGCTCTGCAACAATGACACTTCAGAGGTCGACTCGGGCTCAGCCTGGTTTGTTTCTAAGCACGACGTATCGGCACTGGCAATAGTTAAAGACATTTCTGAAGAGGTCTCTGGTGTCACACGTGGATCGGCCTCATTATTATCGGTCTCTAAATTATGACCCACATGAGTTATCGACTGTTCTGAACCGCCTAAAAGTGAAGGGAATAATTCAGAAGTCAATAATTTAAGTTTTAATTCTGAATTAAGACTGTCGGACGGTTCAGAATCGCTATCAAGCAAATGCATTTCAGGAGTTACTGCTTTCAGCTGAGGTTCAGTCTTAATTTCTGCAATGGATGCTAAATTATGACCGGAAAGCATTTCAAAATGTTTTGATTGACTAGGAGGTGAAGACATTTCTGGCTTTATTACTGTCAAGTGAGGCTCAGATTTTATTGTTGCAATAGATTCAGAATTATCACTGACAATAGTTTCTTTTTGTTTGCTTGACATTTCTGAAGAAGTCACTGCTGTCAACTGAGGTTCACTCTTAATTTGACTAGCATCAGTTTCACGTTTTTCACTCTTTTCCCAAGGTGTTAATTCTGTGATCTGAGGTTCCGTCTTAATTAATTTTATGGATGTATGATTATCACTAGAAACCTCTTTCCAAGGGGTTAATGCTGTCAGTTGAGATTCACTCGCTGTTGGTCTAGAATCTGAATTATGACTGGCAGAATTTCTGAGAAATGAGGACATTTCAGGTACTTTCATCAAAGATTCAGTCTTAACTATTGCAATCGAGTTGTTAGTCATTTCCAGCTTTGGCGTGGCAGATTCACAACGGCTGGTCTCAGGGGTCAAGGTCGTGGAGTGTCTGTTGCTGATGTCGGATGATGGTGATCCAGTGTTTACGGAGGAAGTTTTGTTCACCATCTGAACTAAGTCCTGAACGAGTCTGGATGACTTCTGAATGGCCATAGTCACCTTTTCAAGCTGAAAGAAAGACAAATAATTCATAACCAGAAGACTAATCAAAGAAAAATAAGTGAAAACAATGAAAATGAACAAAAGAAACAGGAAAAAAGCATACTCACCATTGGTTCCAAGCTTTCTTTGGTGGCTGCAAGAGAAAAATCAAAGTCATGAACCAAAATTGGTATCACATTTTTAAGTACAATGCCGTAATTTAAAATATTATTTCAAGCACTTTCCATTAAAATGCTTGTCTCTTACCTCCCAGATCAATGACAACAAGATCATCATCATCATCATCATCTCCGTTACAGACACCATTTTCCTGTCTATTCTCCTCATCCTCATCATCTGTGATATGGATGACGTCCTGCGGTCCTCCAACTCCTTCCTCTTCCGAGTCCTCGTCTCGGTATTCCAATCCCAGCATTCCATAAAGACCCTTCATCACCGACTCGCACTCAAAAACCGATCTGATATAAACACAGTCAAGTTATTCTTATATGACTTCAACTTTTTGGCATTTCACTAAAAAACACAACAACTTACTCGCAGGCATTGCTGTACAGAAGGCGGGTGTATGTTGATTCTTTCTCCTTCTGCTTCACCCATTCCTCCACCTGTGCCAGCTGCTCACGTCTCTGCACCAGATGAGGGTTTCGTTCCACCTCAGCCTGGATCCAGCGCTGCAGGTCGTCCTTTGTCATCCTCAGGAGGTTCTCATCTTTTCCGCTACTCATGGCTTTACTGTTGGAGCAATATATTGAAAAGTGTCAAAAATTTTGTTCACCGTTTAACGTGTGACATTAGTGCTGCATGCTGTGCTGTGCTTTTGATAAACTTGGCAATAAATCTCTTTTCTCATCTTTGTTGTTGAAGCATTTGTACAATTTTTGTACATAATAAATAATGAATGGCTTCTGGGAGTCGTCAGGAACTCTTGGACAGGCATGTAATGAGAGTCAGAGGATGTAAATGTCCAGCACTCTTTACTGACAGCTCAAAGAGCATGAGATCAAGAATTATAAAGTGAATATATAACACAAACTTAAATACTGCACTTCCATTTTCATTCAGCATATCTCAGGCCTAATAAAACCAAATGTTGCTGCTCTTTGCTAGAGCAATACATCATTTATATAAAGCAAAATGATTTCATAAGGTGACATACTTACTCTCTAGATTTCCCAACTCGCTGCTGTATGTTGGAATCCTGAGGGTTTACCAAAAACCGCGCAGCTGCAGGATTACGTTATATCGCGTGAACCATTTCGATTGTTTAAATGTCGCCACTACACAAAGTTTACCACTGCTGAGAGGACGAGTCCTTATGGATATACTACAACCTCCAAAATTTGATGAAGAAGTAAAAAGCGCGCAATAAAAGAACTAAAAACACATGGAAACAAACAATATCCAGACTGTCGTGTGCATATACGGTGGCGGATGCAGAACCTACAAGAGACATTCTGATTGGACCAATGCACGTTGACGCGGGAGGATTCGCCACGCCCACAGACTCTTCAATCGCTGTAAACACAATCATGTCATCGACAGGGACCTAAAACAGATTTAACGGAGGTTGTTGGATGTAATTTGAGTGTGGTTGTTTAACGCTGTATCGTGTGCTTTCTATCAAAGGCCTATTAAAAATTCTCGTATTTTCAGGAATAATTTATCATCAAACTCGTTTATGGGGGCTGCATTGTCACGTGATATGTACTACTTTCCTCAGCGCTGAAACGAATGGACAAATCACAGTGGTTTAGTTAGTGTGCGTCTCGTCTTTAACGAAAAAAGTAGGCAGTTCTGCAGATGAATGAAAAATAGTGTAACATGTTATGTGGACTTGCTTTATTTTCATAAATCGGTTGCATATGATACAATGACAATTTGTCAATGACAAAATGTCCTGAGATATAGCAGAAATACAAAGCAAAATTTACATATAAAACGATATAGTAAGCCTCTGCATATTTTCCACATATTAGAACGCTAGAAAAGTCATCAAAACAATTGAATATCATATAGTGACCAAAATGTTACGCAAACTAATATTTAACACTGTCTAGAGTCCTCTGTGTCAGAATATATGAAAATACAATTTACCAAAGAAATAAAAAATCAGAAGACTAGGAGGTTTAACATTATTGAAGCATGAGATATTGATATGGTTGAGTAGGGGCAGTAATTTCTTAAGTTAACATTTATTTTCTAGTCATTTACATTGTTAAGCTGCATTGGTGTTCTTTGGTTCCCCATGTTCACCCTCCACCTGACTAGTGCTGTTTTTATTTAGAGGGTCCCTGAGAGACATCATTTCCCGTATCTTCAGGATGGTTTCACAGTCTGATGGAAACCGATTCCTCTGAAAAACATAGCTGTAATTAAAACAAGCTTTTTAAAAAGGTTAAGAAAAAGAGAGAGGAGACTCACATTGAGAGAAAGACGCAGAAGTCCACTTTCACCCTGGCCTTCCAAAGATGAGAGAAACATCTTGAGAGACTGCTCAGTCAGTTTATTTCCTGAATTACCCAAAAAGATGATATTACAAGCAAGTTTTACTTGAATACTGAAATAAAATCAAGTCTGATATGAAATCACCTGAGAGATTCAGAGACGTAAGGCTTGTGTTTCCCGGATGAATGACTTTCCCTCCAGTGTGCACAATTCCAGGATCCAACAGAGGAATCACCGTCTCAACCACCTCCACTATCTGACATTCAAATGTTCATGTTTAATGGAAAGAATGTTTAATCTTCACAGCTCTTATTATAGCAAAGAGGTTTCCTAAACATTTAGGAAATTCTTTTCTCTGACTTTTTAGTCAATTCCATCTTACAGTTTTATATATATATATATATATATATATATATATATATACAGGGAGTGCAGAATTATTAGGCAAATGAGTATTTTGACCACATCATCCTCGTTATGCATGTTGTCTTACTCCAAGCTGTATAGGCTGGAAAGCCTACTATCAATTAAGCATATTAGGTGATGTGCATCTCTGTAATGAGAAGGGGCGTGGTCTAATGACATCAACACCCTATATCAGGTGTGCATAATTATTAGGCAACTTCCTTTCCTTTGGCAAAATGGGTCAAAAGAAGGACTTGACAGGCTCAGAAAAGTCAAAAATAGTGAGATATATTGCAGAGGGATGCAGAAGTCTTAAAATAGCCAAGCTTCTGAAGCGTGATCATCGAACAATCAAGCGTTTCATTCAAAATAGTCAACAGGGTCGCAAGAAGCGTGTGGAAAAACCAAGGCGCAAAATAACTGCCCGTGAACTGAGAAAAGTCAAGCGTGCAGCTGCCAAGATGCCACTTGCCACCAGTTTGGCCATATTTCAGAGCTGCAACATCACTGGAGTGCCCAAAAGCACAAGGTGTGCAATACTCAGAGACATGGCCAAGGTAAGAAAGGCAGAAAGTCGACCACCACTGAACAAGACACACAAGCTGAAACGTCAAGACTGGGCCAAGAAATATCTCAATATCTCTGATTTTTCTAAGGTTTTATGGACTGATGAAATGAGAGTGAGTCTTGATGGGCCAGATGGATGGGCCCGTGGCTGGATTGGTAAAGGGCAGAGAGCAGAAAGGTGGAGGTGGAGTACTGGTTTGGGCTGGTATCATCAAAGATGAGCTTGTGGGGCCTTTTCGGGTTGAGGATGGAGTCAAGCTCAACTCCCAGTCCTACTGCCAGTTTCTGGAAGACACCTTCTTCAAGCAGTGGTACAGGAAGAAGTCTACATCCTTCAAGAAAAACATGATTTTCACGCAGGACAATGCTCCATCACACGCGTCCAAGTACTCCACAGCGTGGCTGGCAAGAAAGGGTATAAAAGAAGAAAATCTAATGATATGGCCTCCTTGTTCACCTGATCTGAACCCCATTGAGAACCTGTGGTCCATCATCAAATGTGCGATTTACAAGGAGGGAAAACAGTACACCTCTCTGAACAGTGTCTGGGAGGCTGTGGTTGCTGCTGAACGCAATGTTGATGGTGAACAGATCAAAACACTGACAGAATCCATGGATGGCAGGCTTTTGAGTGTCCTTGCAAAGAAAGGTGGCTATATTGGTCACTGATTTGTTTTTGTTTGGTTTTTGAATGTCAGAAATGTATATTTGTGAATGTTGAGATGTTATATTGGTTTCACTGGTAAAAATAAATAATTGAAATGGGTATAAATTTGTTTTTTGTTAAGGTGCCTAATAATTATGCACAGTAATAGTCACCTGCACACACAGATATCCCCCTAAAATAGCTAAAACTAAAAACTAAAACTTCCAAAAATATTCAGCTTTGATATTAATGAGTTTTTTGTGTTCATTGAGAACATGGTTGTTGTTCAATAATAAAATTAATCCTCAAAAATACAACTTGCCTAATAATTCTGCACTCCCTGTATATATATTTTATATATAGTTTTTAAAATATACACCTTACTTGTGAAAATAGTACCAAAGCGAATAAAAAAAAAAACTGTAAGATGGAAAAGAAATAATACATACAGTGTGCGTATAATTTTTTAGGAAAGTCGATGTTCTGATCTTTTTTTTTCCAAGCACAATTCCAAACCACATAAAGCTTGAAATCTACTATTAATTTTGTACATAATCATTTATAATTGTTAACGAGGGCTGGGAGTGTGCATAATTATTAAGCAGGTTCTCTTTTACAGGCACAATGGTACCAAGATAAATAAATGGCAACGTTTTTGGGGTGAAAATACCAACGTGCCTAAGACTTTTGCAAAGCAACACTTATAAATGATTATATGCTAAATTAATTGTAGTTATTAAGATCGATGTGGTTTGGAATTGATAAAATGTGCTTGGAAAAATAATATTGGCTTTTCTAATAATTATGCATGCTCTGTATTATCTGGCTAAAATGTGTTTAAATAAAGGTTTGACAGCTTATTATTCATTAAAATACACGCCAGTTCATATAATAATTGGGCCAATAAACACCTCATGAATTCATAATCTATTTTTTATACAGTATTTTAAACATTTATCCACCCATATACATAAATATGAATTTCCCTCTGTGTAATGGGATGAGTTCTTCCTGTCTTTTTTGATGTTATTAACTTAATTCTTACCTCTTGTTCAGACACTGGCAGATTCTTGTCTTTGCCTATTTTTCCAGCCTGACTACGAGGAACTTTATCATCTGAGTGAAAAGCGAAAAGTGAAATATTAACTCTACATGTAAACCATCAAATATAAAGTGACTTCTGAAGGACTTTAATTACCTTTCTTAGCCACCTTTGGCTCCTCTTTCTTAGGTGCCTGACCCGGTGCTGGTTTCTCCTCTTTTTTAGGGTTGTCCTACACACAACAACATTGTTAAAAAACAGTAAACCATTGTGAAGGGGTGGATTCTGGATTCTGGAATCTGGAATCACATATATATATATTGAGCGATTTATCACGAAATGATCTTTCTAAATATTGAATTATTTAGAATGACTAACTTCAACTTATGTTAAAGCCTTTAATTTCCTTTTCATTTTCAAACACTAGAAAATACTGATGTATATTGTCTGTACCTCTGACTGAGAAAAAGTACAACTTATCAGTATGTTTTGGAAAAGTTTCCTGTTCAGAGCAGAGCTCAGATCAACTTCAGCCTTGAAGAAACTGTGAATCATGTGTGTCTTTGTATGTGCGCTAAGTGCTCTGTGCAGGTTTCATATTGAGGGCATGTGGACTGTTGTCATCTGGACTGGAGACCTGAAGACGCCTAGGCCTGACCTAGAAGGACATTCTGTCCCTAACTTCAGGGTCTGATATTCAGCATCATAATGTCGTGGCCTAGTGGTGAGGGAGTTGGGCTTGAAATCTGAAGGTTGCCGGTTCAATTCCCACGCCGGCAGGAATTGAAAGTGGGGATTGTGAATAAACAGCACTCTCTCCACCTTCGATACCATGACTAAAGTGTCCTTGAGCAAGACACCTAACCCCTAATTGCTCCCCTTGTAAGTCGCTTTGGATAAAAGTGTCTGCTAAATGATGAAAAATGAAAATAATGGAAGGAGATACGCTTCTGACTATCCGTCCATGTGTGGAAAATTACCAGTTTTGTCTAGTGTTCTTAACCAATCAGTATCCTAGTAATGACATAGTTAGTGGACTCTGTTAGAGTATAATTGTTCTGGAAATGTGAATGTAGAGAGAGGAGAGGAGAGAGAGAGCGGCCTACGAACTCCTTGTGAGACTTGAAGCTGCTTCTGCTGATGAAACTGCAAACTGTTCTTTATTAAAAATTTTCTTCAATTTATTTTTTTAAACTCTGACTCCGGGTCTTCATTTATCATATCTGTTCTTTTGGGTCTTTACCCGTAAAATCCTCTACAATCGGAATTTATGTAAATCATAAGAGACAACTCTTTTTTGTGTGTGTATATACCACATGTAGAGAACAAAACTGTTCTACCTTCTTTTTGGTGGTCTTTGCACTCTTGTTGAGGCGATCCAGCGAAGAGCTGCTGCGGACGGGAAGAGGCAGCTCATGCAAGTCTGCGAGACTAACCAGAGACGGCTGGATCATTGATTGTTCACCTTTAATTAACAGCTTCCTTCTCTCAACTATCTCCTCGTGCGTCACAGCGAAGCGGCCAAGCACCTAATGAAAGAAACGAGAACGCATAGAGACACGCATGTTTCACAGTCTATTGTCTCAAGTGAGGCAGATGAGATGTAGTTGTTAATAGAAATATGTGTGCCTCAGCCAAAATAGCTGCTCCATCATCTCCTATTTGATTGTAGGATAAGGACAGATGTAGCAAGGAACGGTTGAGACGCAGACCCTTTAAAAAGAGGATGGGTGATAATCAAAACTCAGTTTTTCACTATAAGCAGTCTTGACCTCATTAGAAATCACCTTCAGATGGACAATACTAAACACCTGAGCAATGTGATTTGCACCTGCATCACCAATGCTATTAAAGGCCAGGTTGAGTGACAGGAGGGTGTTGTTGGCAGCGTGTACAGTGGACAGGGCCGAGCCAATCAGACGAGCTCCTTCCTCTCCAATACGACTGTTGCGTAGTGATAAGTCTGTGAGCCTAGCGTGGATATTATTTAAAAAGAGCAGAGTGTAAAAGCTACACAAACACATTTAAGTTGTATATTGCAAGCAGCAAATGTTGTCTGTGCTATGATACTGTTTTTGAATTCAAATCTTTGCTGTGACAGGAAACACTGGCATCTAACAATGCTTTGGAAAAAACAGTTTATACATAAAGCCAAATAGGAAATTAAACAGTTATTAATAACTATTCTGTGTCCTAAACTCTTGAAACATTGGTGTCATATTTTAGAGCAGTCAATGCAAAATGGCACAGAAATCAAAGAAACAAATTAATATTATTGAACATATCCTAGCTTTTTACAGAAAGTATTCAGATGTAACCCCCTTTGTTATTGTTAACATTTTCATAAAGTAACTGTAATTTAATTATACATTTTTTTCCTGTAACTGGTGTAACTTCATGTTACATGTGACTAGTTACTTCCCATCACTATATGTACTATACTTCTGTTCAAAAGTTTAAAAAAGTCAAAAACACTATATTTGTTGGATGAAAAATTCAGTAAAAACAGTAATACTGTGGAAATATTATTAAAATGTAAAATAACTTAACTATTTTAATATGTCATTTATTCCTGTGATTCATTACTCCAGTTTACAGTGTCACATGATCATTCAGAAATTATTCTAAAATGCTGGTTTGCTGTTGGAGAAACATTTCTTATTATTAAAAACATTTGTTCCATGTAATACTTCTGTGAAAACGGTGATACATTTTTTTATGAACGGATATATTCTTTGATTAATAAAAAGTTCAAAACAGAATTTTTTGGTAACATTATAAACACATAAATGTCTTTACAGTCACTTTTGAGCAAATTTATTCATACTTGCCGAAAAAAAAAAAACACTTCCTGACCCCAAGCTTTTGAATCACCTGTTTGTGTGTGTGTGTGTGTGTGTGTGGGCGGTTTTCCCTACATTATGGGGACCAAATGTCCCCACAGGTATAGTAATACTAGTAAATTTTGATCTTGTGGGGACATTTTTTGGTCCCCATGAGGAAACAAGCTTATAAATCATACAAAATTATCTTTTTTGAACATCTACAATAGCAGAACATTTTCTGTGATGGGTAGGTTTAGGGGTAGAGGTAGTGTAGGGGGACAAAATATACAGATTGTACAGTATAAAAACCATTACGCCTATGGAATGTCCCCATAAAAATAAAACAAAACGTGTGTGTGTGTGTGTGTGTATATAAAAATGAGAATGACTCACATGCTGTCCTCCCCTATGAGTAAGTGGTAACTCTGCTCAGGGAGTGGATTCCCATCCAAAACCACTTTCCTAGTAAAATATAAGTTGGTAGATGATGTGATCATATTTTCCAGTATCTATGATCACATTAGCATAATTTATTTTCTGAATAGATCCTTTGTCTGTGTTGTACAGCAAAACGTATGCTATGTTAAAGGTTCCTAGTTTAGTTTGGAGGTCTCCTACAACAGATTTAAATCAATCCAAGATCAAAAACACTTTAATTTTCTCATACCTTGCAGCATCTCCTCAGCGTCTGAAACAGTTCAATTAAGGATTCCTCCTTTACGAGAGCATACTCTGCTCTGATTGGTCAGACAGCCCAGTCTGTTGTGATTGCTCTAGCTGACAGCACATGTCAGAAACTAATTACCATATCTGAATTTTGTACATTCGTTACAAACCTACAAAGGTTCGAGCAAGAAGTAAGACTGGATGGTCTGTCGCAGGCAGTTCAAATGGAGACAATAACTCCATTCGTTGTGATCTTTTGCAGATCTTTTACATTCACAAACAGCTATTTTACACACATGAGAGGTGATATCTGAGAAAGCACTTTAAAAATCATTTGAAACACTCTGAATGTGAGTCAAAGGATTCATGATGTGAATTTTAAACATTCTGTTGACTGTTCTCACCTGAGATTTGAGCACAGAGACACTGCGTTTCTCAAGGAGGCGAAAGTGCGATCCGTCAGGCCTACGCGCCACATGCTGCAAAGCATCACCGTTAATGGGAAATGGACGTTTATTAGCAACATCAACACACATACAACACACACAAAGGCTCACTGTAAGCACTGGAGATTACTGAGGGACGGCAATGTCCTGCCCAGCACCTGAAGCATCGTCTCATCCACCTTCCATCCTATCAAAAATGATAACAATCAAAGACATTTTGATATTAAATATTCTCTTAGGAGTTTTACCAACCGAAGCAACAGCCTTACCAGATATCCTGACTGCCTTTACGCTGTCATGGTCTTCATTCTCCAGCTCTATCTCGAGGCAGGGCTCAGAGGACCATGTTGTCATTTGACTTTCTAAGGATGTTTGAGATTGATTGTGTTCTTCATTCCAGGTTTGGGTTTTATTAGGGAACAAATGATGAGTTTATGGCGTAAAAAACATCTTTAGCAGGGGAGCGAAACATAATTGTCTTATTATGAAATACATATTTACCCATCACAGATTTTGACTGCTTCAGCTTTACAGAAGGGATCTTTTTCACACCCATGAGTTTACACAGTTCTGTGAAGTCCAGCTCCAGATTTCCGGAACACTGGAAATCATCTAGTGTGAGTGACACCACAAAACATTGGCATTCAGTTGACTTTAATTGCTAAATTAGGACATGGCATATATTTTGGTTGAAATGAAATCAAAATCTAGTCTCTCTTTACAGACAGATACCTGCAGTTTTTGATGGTTCCTCCTCGATCCCAGAATCCACCTTGTCCACTTTTTCTTTGGAGGGTTTCTCAACTCGTTTTCTCATATTTTCAGTGATAAACGATTTCAAGATTTAAGTGGAAAACAAACACATATAATGTATTAAAATGTTTAATATATTAAAATGAATATATAATCAAGTAACTTTGCTCATTCAGAACTAGCTTTGTCGCTTAATCGGGTTGTATTCTGTTGTCATGCCAACACGTCGGTTACTTTTGCAAACAGGAAGCTCTGAACATAGATGTATATACATAGGTGCCTCATTATTGATGATGCCGTCCGCCATATTGGAACGGTCAAGCCCGGTTCGTAAACACTCGAGGGCAAATTGTGCGTTCGTAACCGTTCTAAGACGAATGTATGAATGTTTATACCTGCAATAGACTTCAGCAGGGCGGTATTCCAGAAAGGAAGGTTAACTTACCGTCACATATACCTTGAACTCTCGGTTGATTAACCCAGAACTTGCTTACTCTGGGTATGTTGGTTCCAAAATACCTGTGTGGAGTTAGTTCAATCAACCTCCTGTTAGGGATGGGCATATCGATACTGCAGTATCGATATATCGATACTCACAAGCTACTAACTTGGTATCGATATCTCCACAAAAATATCGATATTAAAATTAAATTAATAATTTCTGCATCAATTTCTGCAAAAAGTGTTTTCGGTACTTCTGTTTAATGTTTGTGCTAAAACTGAAATCCCCCCCTCTGACATGTAGCTCACCCGTGTCACGTGATGACTGTGAGAAACGCGAGCAACATGCCCCGCCCACACGTACACGTCACTTTCACGGCACGCGGCGCGCATATTGTCCGCGGCGCGCATAAACAGAATGGCACTAAGTATGGTGTGGTGCTACTTTTCAACGGCAGAAAAAAGTATTGCGAGATGCAATATTTGTGACAAGAAAGTGTCACACAGCAGCAACACAAGCAACCTCTTTAAACATTTTCATTTATTTGTTGTCAAATTTACTTTTGTAATAAATTTATTAATGGCCAATATGTCTTATGTGTCATGTGTGGATGTAATTTGCCTTTAAGTGTAATATATATATATATATATATATATATATATATATATATATATATATATATATATATATATACATATATATATATAACTTTACATTTTTTTTTAAATATCACATACACATTTAAGAAATAAGCGGTATCGGTATCGATATCGGTAAAATTATACCCAAAAATATCGGTATCGTATCGAATTTAAAAAGTCAGGTATCGCCCATCCCTACCTCCTGTTGGTAACCGAGAGTTAATGCGCGCGAACGGCGAGTACATAAAGGCATTTTCAATGGATCGCCGATTTCAGGAGTCACCATGGAAACGTGCGGAGAAAAAAGGCGTGGGACATATTTCAGCGAGATGTAGTTGGAGGTTTTAATGCTTGATTATGAAGAATATAAACACATTTAAACTAAAAAAGCAATACTGCAGCATCAGCAAAAGAGAGAGAGAGAGAGAGAGAGCTTGGCATGGCAAAAAAAAAATAATAATAAAAACAGTAAATGCATGAGTTTATAAAATTATAGGTAGGTGGTTATTTGTCCCCTTTCATTGCAATGCAAAATTCTTTTGGGCATGTTGTAAAAATAGACAAGCATTTACTTTTTGGCCTTCATAAATTTCTTAATATCACTGTAGTGATGTACATAATTGGCTGGTAATATGTTGACAAAAAAGTGTAATTTATTGGCTTGTTTTATCAGGTATAATCCTTCAAAATGAAACATAAAAACGTTCTCCAACAAGGTGATATTTTCTAAATTTACTAAACTGTTAATGAAGTTTAAATTTAGTGTTTAATGTCATTTGGTTTTCTATGTAGCTAATAGGAAGAAGGCTGAGGCCCATGAAACAGGTGGGGGTCCAAAAATTTGAGAGAACATCACATAAGCTGACTTCATAAATTGACATTGATTTTCCTAAAATGCTGTTTTCTAAAATATTGACCTTACAATTATGGTGAATGGTGTTTCCTTTGGCCACTATGATTTATATTCTTGTATTTCTGATTTGATGCAGTGATGCAACAAGAAATCACAGTTCATATATTCATATGTGATTGAATTTCACAAATCATATATAAAATTATGTATATGACTAACAAAACCATCTTATTTTATGCTGAATAACGATTATTTATAAAGTTAATGGTAGCACATATAAACGCAAACTGTTGGTGAAACTTTTAAGTGGGTCGATACAATTCTTCTAAATTTGTGACAATATTTTGAAATTGAATCTATCTGAGTCACACAGACTTCAATATTCAGCATGCTAAACACAACAGTGGTAACAATTAAATTTGATTTAAAGTAAATTATAAAATGCACTCTTTTTTTAGTCACTAGAACTCAAGTGTGAGTCAACTTTACTTCCTAAGCTTTTGTCAGTACAACATACTATTCCTATTTCACTTTACTTAGTTTTTTTAAGGCAATCTGTTTGCATGTTTTTTTTTAAGTAAGTAGATTTTACAGTGTAGTGGGGACCTGTAATGAGGGCGATTTAATGGTTTAAACACGATTAGATTTAGCACCCAAAAATATATTGTTACCTGGACATGCATTGACTTCCCATTAACGATCTCCTTCATTGACTGAAGGAGCTTTAATAGGAATGTGAGTTCCATCAGTGCACATCTGGGAACTCTGAAATTGAAAGTTATGTAAGAAACATTTTACAATGACTGTGACTGTATACAGTACTGATATATGGATAATTAAGTAGTGCTATGTAACTAAAATGGTCTCACAGAATATCATAGAAAGGACAAACTCGCCACTCTGTGGAATTCCTCTTTAATGACGCTCGGTGGTTTATGGCCAGGGAACTGCACAAAAGTGTGTAGAAACTGAATGCAATGCATACTGTACGAACAGCCCTACACACAGTTGCCTTTCCCATATGCTCTGCATCGCCAACATTATACAAAAAACTCCCCGTCGCAAAAAAACGAAGGGCAATGCACAAAATGTGCTCTGTGTCAAGTGCTGATGTGTCACGTTTGATATGTAAGGTTTCAAAAGATTTGTTAAATAAATGAATAAGTCTTTCGAAAAATGGTAACGCTCCGGCAAATATCCATTTGAATACGAAAACTTATCACCCTCTCACGGCGGAAAAGATTCGGTGTAATCTGTGCTTCCACATCCACTGGATCGTCTTCAAAAGGGCATGCCGTGCTCCGTCACCTCTCTGAAACAAACTAACCCTGAAACTAAACCTGCCCCGGAGCAGGTTATGTTCAGAGCGTAAGTTGCCATGGCTACTTACATACCTTGAAACTTCCCTCCGTTTTTGGAACTGAAAGCTGAGGTTATCCGCCTACTTACCCTTAAACTTACCCAGGTATGTCACATAACCTGCTTTTTGGAATACCCCCCAGATGATTTAGCTAAAGCTACAGCAAGACGAAGGCGTGAACATGAACACTAAAATTTACCATAGTTAAAAACCCTGTAATGAGCCATTACGTCTGAAAACACAAACCAACACATTCTCACAAGTAAAAGCTTATCCCGTTTCTTTGGCAATTTAAATCCCGGTGGGTTTGCAATCAGAAGCTGTGCAATTGATTTTGACTGAGTGACGACACATTGACCGCTCCAAGATGGCGGCGCGCTGACACGTCTGGAGTGGTCGAATGTGGAATCTGCGCATTCACACATAAACTGCTCTGGACTGCGATTCTCAATACCATCACGAGATTAAGTAGAGCGTAGAGACCATTGGTGCTTTTCTGAAACTCAGCGCTTATAGATAAACCCCATAATGTGTCAAATAACTATAATAAATGTTAACAAATTTATTCAACATATGGTTTCAAGCTGAATTTCGGCTCCATCTATTGACTTAAACAAAATACATTTTGCGTATTATACATCACATGTATTAAATGTAGGGACTACTTTTTTTCTGTAGCTGATATGAAAGACGACCAAAATTGATTTGATAAATGTTTTCATAAATATCTGAAGGTGCTGACAAAAAATAAGGACCGCTATGAAACCATATAAAAGAGGTATATTTTTCTAATTAATATATTTCTTCTGTCAGGACATAATAAAGATTACAACAGACATTAGTATTAAGTACTGAGTCCAAAGCTTTGATACAATAAAGATAAAATCAAATTAAAAAGGCACATGGATTGGATTAATTTTGAAGCAAAAATGCCATTTTAAATGTCTCAAGAATCAACAAGTGCATCAATGCATGTGAAAACATCAGTTATGTCTGGCATTAATTAAACTAGACAGCATTAAAATACAATGTATTTATTTAAATAGTGTTTTCTTTGCAAATGTATTTGGTAGTTCAAATGATGGTACACAATGTCAATGTGCTACGCAATAGTTAAAATTCACTTTATTTGAAGATGTATTGACTGTCCATACAATTAAAATACGATTTGTCTGTATACCTGGAGTAATAATGGTTATGACCTAGTAAAGAACTGCATCACAGATTCTCTGCTAAATGTATGAGCAACAAGGCAAGTATATTCACAATAATGTAGTGCTTTTTATTAAAAAACAAACAAACAAAACAAAACAAATAGAATATAAAACAAAAAAAAAAGTAAAAACCAACAGCATCTTCATGACTTTATAATTACAAACTTTGAACCAGAGTGGAAGAAGTTTTGACAAACTGTACACAACATCACAAAATGCCTGCCAGTCTGTCCATATACAATGCTTGCATCTTATTTTGTGATTGTCTAAAAATAACTAAACAAATCACACAAAAAACACACAAATACAAGAAATACAAGCATTATATTTATGACCGCTATCACAAAAAACAGAACAATCTTTTCTCGTTTGAGGAACGAAAAAAAACGGAAAAATAAAAAGAATAAAAATTAAAAAGGAGATTAAGAACATGATATCGGGTTGACAGCTTCTTTTTCTGCCAAAATATCATTTTACATTTTTATGTTGGTTTGTTTTTTTAGTGTTCAACACTTTGCAGCAAAAAACGAGGAACATTATATCTTTTTCTCCTCAAAAAGTAATAATAATAATTATAATAATGTTAATATTAATTATTACAGTGACAGGTGCCAGGTCTGGTGTCACTGCGGCGTCCCCTTCGACAAAGTCCGTCAGACGATCTTCTCTCTCGCAATGCGCTAAATTCGTGTTTTTTTGGGTAACAAGGTTTCAAACGGGTTTGTCGCCTACGCCGGAAATTTGTAGAGATTATTAACTGTAATGACTGTCACTTTCTCGTCCACTTCTCGTAAAGTTACACGTGACAGTTCTTTCAATACAAATTGTATAAGAATGGTAATAACAATAATAATAATAATAATAATAATAATAATACATATAGGGCTGAATCCTGTACAATACAATACACAAAATCCATTATCAAGATATTGCTTTTGGAGACATTTCTCACATTTTCCCATCTGTATATATACATAGCTTGGCACTATACAATTTTCTTTCCTTTTGTTTGTCAGTTTTCTTTTTTTTTTTTTTTCTCTTTTCTTGTCGATCTAAGGGGTTTGAAATACTTATCTGTCATAGCTGATGAATTAAGGGCGAAAACAAAAATCTCATCATGATTTTGTTTATAAACATTCTCCATTGCAACCTGAAAGGCCATTAAAAAAATAAAAGCAAATTCAAAGAAAATGACAACACTAAAACCTCGACCCGACCCCATCCCATCCCACCCGCCCTACAAACCACTCACATAAAATATGACATCACATGATACAATAAGTTCTTGTGAATTCATGAATTTAACTGTTTATTAACTGCTGTCAAGCCCTTAGTTGTTTCCTCTTTCGTATTTATATTATCAGAATGGGCTCTCTCTCTCTCTCTCTCTCACACACACACACACACACACACACACACACACACACACAAACAAAAAAAAAAACGCTCAAGATCATGACATTCTAAGGCGTTATATATAAAGCCAGCGAGCCTCCTCTGCTAGATTTTGTTTTGTTTTTTTCGAGCTGGTGAATTAAATACTTAAAAAAAAAACGGGGGGCGGGGCTGGCACCCACTCTAACCAATCACAATGCCCACGATAACAGAAGCGAAACATTCCAGCCCAGTCGCAAAGTCCCGAGCTCACAAATATGGATACCTCCTTCGTGCTCCATTCCTAACGTAATTACAGTATAACAAACGAAAAACGGAAAAAAAAAGGTAATATACTTATTTGTTTTGCTTTATCATACAGCATTAATCAATACTGTGTGAATGTTAGTGTGTCTTATCCGTACATCTCCGGGAGCGAATGATGTCCGTGTTGTTAAAAGTGCAGTTAGCCAACGTTCTTTCTCAGCTCTCTCTCGTCTTAGTCTACGGGCAGTGTGTGTGCGCTACACTGCACCTCCTATGTCGCTCCTATTTCTTGCCTCGTTTTACTCTTTCTTGGTCGTACTCAAGTCATTCCCACTGTAGACCACAAGGTGGCACCGATCTCCCATTTTCTTACTTGCAGCCGAAACGAAGGCCAAATTTAGTACCACGCGCTTCCTTAACAGTTTAGTCATGGGAGACGTTTGACCAGTGATCATAGTTCATCCATGACAGTTCCGTTTGAATTTCAAGGCGCTTTTGTTCAGTTTCAACTTTCCTATGTGTGACACTTGTACTTTTGAAACGCGTCAAGGTTGACGACTCGCAGGAAACTGCGCGTCCTCAGTGCACGAAGCTCGGGCTGGTCTCTCTTGAAGTTCCTTTAGAAAGAGAAACGGCAAGATATAAATATGAACATGTCGCCTCCCACCTCCATTTTCCCTCTTTTTTTCAGGTGTAGTCCACCTCTGCTTCTCGATATCCATTATTCTCTCGCTGCTCTGCAAGCATGCTCAAGCAGAGAGTGCTGGCAGCATTACTTCCTGCAAATAAATTCGCTTAGTCCAAGCGTCCGTCTGCGAAGGCGGCGACCAGAGCCTTCCTCGAGAAGATACGTCACATCTATCGCTGTAAAGGAGACAAAGAAATATGTTTTCATCAAACTTGCATTACATTTCTTGCAGTGTCGGGATAAAAAAGAAATTTATGAATACACATGATGTATAAAAAGTTCAAATAGTTTTTTTATGTAAATAAACCATGCACACAGTGTCATAATATTATATTTATTCACATTATCTATTATTACTAATATTTCCCATGTAAAACCGTAAAAATATTACTAAAATAATTCATTATTGACCAAAGCATTTATGGCTGAATCTCAAATTTCAATCTTTAAAAAAAAAAAAAAAAAAAAAATTTGTAAAAGACTATACACTTTGTAGTAAAATGTAATATAATCAACTTTAAAAAAATGTATATTATTATATTTTACACATAATAACATAACGTTCATGGGGTCCAGGTCAAATTTCACCCCTAAAAAAAAAACTCTAAATCAAAAAATGTGATGAAATTTAAGTTTGTATTAAATGAATCATTTGCAAAACATACAGACTTTTAAACAAAAACAAACACACTTTAAAAGTCCTTTTCAAAGAAATCTCTCTCTTTTCAAAAGAGCGATCAATCCAAGAGCAATGTTGAACAATAAAATGTAATTTATGGTACTGAATGACAGAAATGGAGTCAACAATAAAAAGGTTTTTATATTATGTTACAAATAAAAAAAATTACCATTCTTGCTGGGTGCCCGATGCAGCAGATCGAGCAGAATCTTGTTCAATCGCTCTCTCTGTGCTTCCCTCCTTCCGAGGATTGATGGATGAAGAGGTGAAGAGGAGAGCGAGGAAGAGCATGGGGCGTCCAACACTTCCCGGCCTCCTCCTCCTCCTCTTTCCTGGGAGCCCTCGTCCATGTCTCTCCTCTCTACCCTCTCCTCACCCTCCTCTTCTTCCTCCACATCCTCCTCCTCAGCACCGGTCCTCCTTTCCTGTGATGTGGACAGCTGGGGAACAGGGGTGCTGGAGTCCTCCTGAGAAGTGTCCATGTCTCTCTCTGCTCCTCTTCCTCCACCCTCGTCCCCATCTCTCGAGAAGCCGGCAGGCAGTCGGTCACATGATGCGCTGGGGGAGGGGTCTTCATCGCAGTTTGATGCACCTTTGGGCCGCTCACTCTTCCAGGCAGAACGGCCGCCATTCCTCTTGTAATTATCTGGCACATAGTGAGGCTGTAGAAAGAGAGATAAATGAATGGAAGCACCTCGTCCACTTAATAAACTAGTTTAGTCACGAGGTAAGTGGGGGAAAGCAGATACAATGCAAACACATTAACACAGTCCTAAAAACAGTAAAAACATGAATACAATATTATATTTACCATAATATTATACTATAATAACATTTACAGGTTAATCACAGAAAGAAATGTCCAGGTCAAATTGCAACTTACAATAGAAAAATATTGTAATATAATGTAACAATTATATTAAATATAAAAACACAAAACATCACAATTATGAACGTTAATAATTGTAATAAATGTCAATTATTATTAATATTATCATTTCCTATATAAAACTATCAAATATAAATAAAATAAATTATTGCCCAAAATAACATTTATGCTTAAATCTAAAAAAAAAAAAATGTTCAGGGCATATTTCAGCAGCCCAAAAATGATAATAGACATTCATGTTTATTTTGTGATATAATTTAAGATAGTTTAGATTCAATATTATTAAAATGTTTAATAATATTATTAACATTAATAATAATGTTATTTTCCATCAACTGTAAAAGAATACCTGTAAAACAAAATATTGTCCATAAAGTAAATTATGGGTACATCTCTAAAAGAAATAAAGGCCAAATTTTAACAGCAAAAAAAAGAAAAAGAAAGAAAACATATTTTGAGATAGAATGTATAAGTAATATTAATATAAAAACACAAAGTAATTAATGTTATTAACATTGTGTTTTTAAGTATTCATATTACTTATATAATTTCCAATATAGAACTGTAAAAATATGAATAAAATAAGTTAGTGACTATTTATTAGTTCTTTGTCGGAAAGAAATATCCATTGCAAAGTTCACCAAACACACACAAAAAATAAATAAATCAATAAAATATACTTTGTGATATAATATTGTTATATTAAATATTAAAATATGCAATATTCAAAAAAAAATATTAATATTAATAATATTACTTCCCATTTAAAATAAATACAAATAAAATATTTATTAAAAAATGCCTAATTTTACATATAAAAAAGATAATAATAATAATAATAATAGTCACAAAAAAAATTGTTAAAGTGCCCCTATTATGCTATTTTAAAGGTTCCTAATGTTAAGATATTTGGAGTTCTCCTACAAGCTTGGAGCTTCCTCTGCTCGGATTGGTCAGATGGCAAACTCAACTGCCTATAACTTTTGCAATCCTGAAGACCTTGATTAGCTTGTTCAGATGTGTTTGATTAGAGTTGGTGAAAAACTCTGCAGGAAAGTGGACCTCGAGAGTTGAGAACCCCTGAAGTAGACGTTGTTCCCAGGCAAACAATGCAGATTTTTTACAAACCTACATTGATTTTTTGGCAGCAAATAAACAAACTTTATTTGTCGTGCACTTTGATGTTTAAAACAGATCTTTTACATTCACAAACAACTATAATACTATAATACTGCATTAAAGGCAATACTCGAGAAAACATGATAGGGGCACTTTAATGGTCCTAAAACATCCTTCGTATTTTTTTCTCAAACATTTGTTCCGCCCTCCACTACTCACAGAGAAGTCCCTCTTCGGCGTCAATCTTTTGGGGAAGTGGTTGAAAGCATATGGCTTGGTGCACACCGGGTACCGGTTGCGGTGGATCTTGTAGAACAGGTGTGCCGATTTATCCAGCCGATAGTCGCAGATGTAAACGTCCTGCTCCTTAACCCCCTTCGGACGACCTGAATCCATTAGGAAGAGAAGCGGTCTTTAGCATGTGGGGTTTTCAGATTGGAACATCTGGTTCAGAACATTTCTTGGATCTTACTGTTGATTTATATAAAACTGTCTCACCCTTGCAGTATGTATACAGGTCCAACACACAGCACGTCCCCACCACCGCCTCCAGTGGTATGATCTCATAGAGAGGCACTCGGAACAACTCGTTATGATAGAAGCGACGGGAAGGAGAGTGGTGTGTTTCATGGGGACGGAAATAGTGATGACCAAAGGCAAACCTTTCACCTCTACAGAGAGAGAAAGAGAGTCCAGATCACATTTAAGATCTATGCTTCTGTTAATTAATGACTTTGTCATGAAACAAGCATTTTTATCAATAACAACACGATTCCAACAATCCTACCTTTACAACCAGAAGCAAATGGCAGGATGATAAGAATGTTGTTAGCGTCAAAGTTAGGCTAAGGTTTGAACAACGTTCTTATCATCCGGTCGCATCTGTTTCAGGGCCAAAAAGGATGTTAATGCTTCGTTCTGACTCAAGAGTCCAAATAAAGAGACAAAGCAGAACGTTTGCAATAGTGGAAGTGTGGGAAATCTCACTTTTCATTTTTCCAGAGTTTCTCGATACGGAAGATGTCCAGTTTGTCTCTGTTGATATGAGACAGGAGACGGTATGATTGACGCACCGGCTGGCCTTCTTGTGTGCGCCTGCTGTCCCGCATGAGGTACACACAGTCACCTGCAACCAACGCAAACATAAAAACATATTTTATGCTCAACCTTGAAATCCAGACAGAACATCATTTTAACACATCTGAACTAAAATAGTAGGATA
The DNA here is from genome assembly GCA_037194245.1 of Opsariichthys bidens. Lineage (NCBI taxonomy): Eukaryota > Metazoa > Chordata > Actinopteri > Cypriniformes > Xenocyprididae > Opsariichthys > Opsariichthys bidens. The sequence goes on from CM074306.1 coordinate 5,404,971, forward strand.
TACACAACCATTGGAGTCTGTAAGATTGAAGTGTTTTTGAAGTAAATCTCAGAAAGGAGTAAATATCGTGAAACATTATTAAAATTGAAAATAACCGTTTTCTACATGAATATATATTAAAACGCCATTTATTCCTGTGATGGCAAAGCTGAATTTTATTCAGCATCACTATTCTGCAGTGCCACATGATCCTTCAGAAATCAATGTTGAAAGCCACATGGAAACTGTGATACATTTTTGGGGGGATTCTTTGAGGAATGGAAAGTTCCAAAGAACAGCATTTATTTGAAACAGAAATCTTTTGTAACATTATAAATGTCTTTACTGTCAATTTAATGTGTTCTTGCTGACTAAAAGCATTAATTTCTTTCTTTCTTTTTCTTTTAAATAATGCTGTTAAAACTTTTGAACAGGACTGTAGATTTCAATTCACACACACACACACACACACACACACGTACCCTGATGCAATAGTAAGTCATCACGCAGCAGGCATATATAATAGATGGATCCTGATTGGGCATAGCTGGGTTGGGGCACCATTGGGACCTCCTGTTGCAGCAATGACAGGAAATTTATAAAACACACACACACAACATAAAAACCCTTTCAAAATGTTCGGAACTTCCTGAATGGCAGAAGAGACCATAATCTTGTAGTGACCTTTAAAATGTTGTGATAAGAGAGCATATGGCCGTTCTAAGCACAGTCAGAGAGGAAGAATGAATTGTAAGGTTACACAGACTGAAAGGTCACATACCCTGTCCACCGGACGAGGGTCACACTGCTCACAGAGATAATGCTCCACATCTGCCTCCAAACGCATGCAATCACAGTGCTGCCACACCTGACAGACAGAAACACAGAACACGTTTAACTTCTCCAAATTGCAGACGGTTGAAAATCAATACACAACTTATTACATGAATAATAAGAGAATCATGGATAATTAATTAATCTATAGCTGTTATATTTGTTATTGTTAACTAAAACTACTAAAAATCTCCTTTGGTAATAAAAACAGAGTTGCAATAAAATCAAAATTAGATATAAAACGGAAAACTAATGTACCTGTCAAAAGTTTGGAAACATTACAATTTTTTTTAAGGTTTTTGAAAGAAATCTTTTATAAAAAAAAAAAAAAAAAAGTTAGCAAATCAGCATATTAGAATGATTTCTGAAGGATCATGTGACACTGAAGACTGGAGTAATGATGCTGAAAATTAAATTAATTGAAATTAATTACATTTGAAAAAAATGATTTTCAATTGTAATAAAATTTTTACAAAATTACAGTATTTCTGATTAAATAAACGGTGAGGAGAAGAGACTTCTGTTTCAAAACTTTTGACAGGTACTGTAAATTAGAATTGTTGTCTTGGCAACTAACTGAAATAAGTTTTGGTTCAAGTACTAAAATGGCTAAAACAAATAAAAATGAAGCTAAAAATAAATATAAAAACACTAATTGAAATAACGAAAGTACATAAAAATCACTAACACAAACTAAACTGAAAACATAAAAGCCAATTTAAAATTTTAATAAATACTATATAGTGTGCAAATAATATTAAAATAACACTGATATTAGCATATTTTGCCCAATCAAAAAACAACTTGACTAGAAATTTAAGAAGAAACAGAGACTTCTGAAGAAAATATGAGTGGTGTTTGCTTGTACAAAATTCACTGCGGTAATGCTAGAGTGTTATAGGTGGTTACCATGGTGTTGCTAAGGTGTTCTGCGTGGTATTTAGGCTTTTGCTATGCAGTTGGTAGAGTGTTCAGATGAGTGCAAGGGCAGTGCTAGGTGGTTGCTTTCTCTGACAAGTTAAAAGACTTTACTTTTAAGTTAAGTTTCTATGATATTCAGGTGCCTAGATATGGAATCTGGTCACTAATGGCAAATTTTACAGTCTACCAGGTGAAAATCTGTAGTTTGATCACCTTGTAAAGTAATAGCACAGCTCTCCTCAAGTCAAACAATTTGAGGCATCATTTATAGCCATACCAATCATGCATGACAAAAAAAAGGTGTATCTTGAAAAATCCTTAATATTAAGTACTGAGAACATACCATGCATTTCTCACACTGGATCATGAGCCCTTCATCCTTGTACATGCCGCAGATGCAGCGGATCACATCATCATCTTTGTCGTGGCTGCCTCCTCCGTCATGGTGATGGTGGTGGGCGTGGTCTCTCTCCAGCGAATCAGAGCTGTCGGCCTCACTGGCCGTCTCGCCCACAATCTCATCAATCTGGACAGCAGCCTCATGACGCGCACCATAGTACGCCTTCCGCAGCCGGCACACGTCACGACCTACAGTAGACTTCCGGCCGTAATATTTCTGTTGAGAATAAGAAAAGTACGGCAGAATAAGCCAATGAAGACTCCCTGAAGTGTTTCATACATGTACAATCAACTATGAAAAATACGATTCATCATCATCATCTTATACTATTACTTTATTTTATTAAAATGTATTATTAAAACAAAAGTTATGAGTGCACCTTAAAACCCATTTGTCCAAATAAGTTATGCATTGTACTCCGACAACTACTTATATTGATTACAATGATTTTATTAACTATAATTATTTGCATTATCATTAATTATAATGATAATGCAAATAATTATGATATCGTAATGATTAACATGATAGCCTCATATAATCATATCTGTGAGTAAGAAACATAATAGAAGAGCCTAAAAAGTGGGACTAACCTCAGCATTGCGAAACACTTTCAGCATATCCGCATCGAATGCCTCAACCGTTTTGTAGTGTCCAGTGAGGATCTGCTTCTCTATGGTACTGAGATCTAGTGGATCGGTGACCTTCTCATAGTACTGTACGTTTCTGTACACACACATGAACACAGTACAAAAAGTAAGTATTGCCGTGAAGGACGATGACGTTATAGTGACCGTAACACATTTTAAAGGGTTAGTTCACCCCAGAATTTAAATGATCCCATAATTTACTCATCGGTAATGGGAGTGAATAATAACCATGATTTTGAAGCCCAAAAAAGTGCATGCATTCATCATAAAAGTAATCCCTATGGATCCAGGGGGTTACTAAAAGGCTTCTTAAGGTGAAGCGATGTGTTTTTGTAAGAAAAATATCCATATTTATAACTTTATATAACGCTTTCTTACAAACACGCATCACTTCGCTTTAGAAGGCCTTTATTAACCCCCTGGAGTCGTATGGATTATTTTTATGATGGATGGATGTGCTTCCACCCCCAAAATCACAGTTACTATTCACTGCCATCTGATAACTGTAATTATAATTACAACTTTATTTACTTTATTACTATGAAACAGCACCACTGACCAATGGTACATCAAATGGGTTTACCAACAGAAGCAAACTTTTCCGGAAAGTTCGCTTTGGCAAGCTGTTTCAACTCCCAAACCAAACTCCTTGCCAAAAAAACTTGGCCAGATTTTGTTCAAAATGACATCACACCAGTTTCTTTTTTGATATCGGGGCCTTAAGCCTCTTCAGACCCTTTAACTGCACCAAATAACTAAAAAATACATATTTATATTGTAAATAATCTGTACCAAGAACATAATATTGTTCTCACCTCTTCCTAGAAGGCAGGTTAAGCAGTGGAGCAGCTAGAGTCTGACCAGATGAATCTTCAAAGTATAAGAAAGCAGTTAATTATGTGAGAGCGTTGGTCATAAGCAGTGTGTTCAAGTGCAAATACATCTCATGACACTGAGGCAATAGAACAAAAATGCACTAAGATTAAATTGAAACTAGACTCAATAGTCTGAAATCAAAAGCAAAGCCTTTTGCAGAATTGCATACCTCACTAATTGGATTTTGCATAACTAAATCATTTAAAATGAGATTTCCATCAGAACAAATAACTAACGAGTGTCAGCATTTGATAATAAGTTCACAACTGATTGCAGTCCAGTCAATCAAACTGAGGAACTACAGATGTGAAATGCATGTCAAACTCAAAGTCTTTATTATCCCATGATTATCACTTTGGTTCTTGTTTTGAATAATGAAAATGATCGAAGCGACTGCCACCAATAAGGTCAATAGCGAAACTTATGGATTTATGTGATGGTGTTTGTGTGAATGAATTTGTGTCCGTTTACCCTTGTAGCTTGTGATCATGTCACAGATCTCTTTGAAGATGTGTGCCAGGCGTGCGGTGCGTGTAACTTCTGTGTTCTCCTCGGCCGCCGCAAGTCTGCGTGTGCGTACAGAGCGTGATGTCTGCAGTGCTGAGAACTGAGTCAGAAAGACATCTGGAGAAAAAACAAAAAAATGCTAATCAAGATTTACCAACAGTCTGAATAATCAAAGCAGTAAATGACAAACTTGCATGCATAACATTAGTCAGCTGACATGCATATTAAGATATGCATATTATTCACTTGTATGCATGCCCACACACCTGACTTGATGTTGCCGTCATCGCGGATGACTCCTCCCCAGCGTGTGTAAAGAGACAGGCCACTCTCCCTCTCTCGCTCTCTCTCACCCTCACGCTTCAGAAGTTCCTGTTTCTCCCGCATCTTCTCCCAATTCCGCAGCAGGAACACTCGATGTTTCAGCACAAAGTTCCTGAATTAAACAAGAAATCAGTGGAGGTTGTCTGAGCCTTTACTATGAAATATTAGGCAGTTATAACATAGGCCACTTACAAGATACAAAAGACCAAAATTACAGCATCAAAAGTGACAAAATCACATAAAAATCACTAAAACTTACAGACAACTAACAGAAAATATTAAAATAAAAGCGCTATAATAGTAAAATAACTGTTTTTGGTACAAAAACATCAATGAATTAGACTTTAAAACCAGAAATTAAAAAGGGTGCGATCATGGGATCCTACCTCTCTCTGTTTGACATGGGCTTCATTAAAAGGTGCTGGTAAAACTTGCTGCTGTCACTGGACTCTTCCTCCTTAAGTCAAACAGAAAGAAATAGTTTTGCATTAGGACTATGCTGTACTAGTAGCTATTGTAGCCAACAGTAGTGCAGCATTATTCAATGAACCGTCTCATACCCGCTTTTTCAGTGAGTGTTTGGACTTGCGCTTCTCTTTCAGTCTCCCGAGCCTTCTGGCTCCGCCCCCTGCTCCGCCCCCTTTCCCAGGCAGCCCATTGATTCGTTGGCTCTTGCCGCCAATGATGCCACGGCAACCCTCTGAGCCACACTTGCAGACTTGCTGCATAGCAACAAGAGCAGAGAAACATTATCATTCGGCAAGCAAGATAAAAATGTGCTTCAACTGATGAACAAGAGCTAATACACATATCAAAACAAGCATACCAAAAAATTGACCTTTAAAATGCATAAATAAGATTCTGCTTAAAAGTAAATTAATGTAAATATGTGACATGTCCACAACACTATTTTTCAACTCATTAATGTGAGATAAATAATAGTAAATAAAAATAATAAAAGCTTACACTTCACTTAAAGCCTTTATATATATATATATAATACATTATAAAAGTATTTGTTATACATTAATTATGCCTTATAATGTGAATAACTGTAACCATAGCTATATTATAATACTTATGTTACGCCTTTACAAAGTATCACCTTAAAACATGACAACCTGCGAATACTAAAATGCACTTTGGTTACAATTATTTATCAAAAGATATAATGCATTATAACGTACATTATGAATACCTTCACAATGCATTATTTATAAGGGTTAGTTCACCCAAAAAAGACATTTCTGTCATTTATTACTCACCCTCATGTCCTTTGTTTGTCTTTGGAACACAAATTAAGATATTTAAGAACACAAATTAAGATATCAGTGTCTATGTCCAAACGTCAGCATCACACGCATGTGTCGTGCTGCTCACGTGACCAGAGCCGGCCAATACGGAACCGGCGTTCAGACATAAACACTGAAGCTCTGCAACGAAAACAGCGTAGCAGTATGATAGGGAACAGATGTTTTTGCTCACTAAAAGAATTCTCGTGGCTTCATATTATTAAGGTTGAACCACTGTAGTCACGTCAACGGTTTTAATGATGTTTTTAATACCTTTATGGACCTCAAAAGGTACAATATCGTTGCTACCTATGTGCGGGTCAGGTAACCTCAGACTTCATCAAAAATATCTTAATTTGTGTTCTGAAGACAAACATACGGGTTTGGGACGACATGAGGGTGAGTTCTTAAAGACAGAGATTTCATTTTTGGGTTAACTAACCCTTTAAGTGTTACCAAAATAAAAATATTACATATAAAGTGCAACCCTTCTAGATTCTGTGGCTGTAATAATCAGGTGGCTATGAGTGACTAAATCAGCACCAGTGATCTGGACGAATGAAGTACAAGCATCCGCTACAAAACACAGCTGCGTGTGCATATGTATGTACTTGTTTCAGACAGGCATGTTCCTGACATGTGGGATACGGGTGACTGAAACCCTTCTAACATACCTGTTCTTCCGTGTTGAAGGAGTGGAAGTTGTAGTCATATGTCAGTTCCGTTCCGCTGTTGATGTCTTTCAGAGCAAACAGACCAATACGGTACACTCCATTCACCGACCTGAAAGACAGACAGACAGACTTATGATTTAAACTCAATGTTCAACCTCGGTCAAGTATCTAAAGCAATTATGAAACAGATTGTTCAAGCTCTAATAATCCAATCTAATCTGGTTCAACTTTTGCAATCACCTTTCAAATTTTCTTTGGAGACTTTATTCTGGAATTAACAATAATAATAATAATAATAATATTTTATACATACTTTACAATTCAAAAGGTCATTAAGTTTTGCCTCACCAATGCTGTCTTTATTTGATCAAAAATACAGTGCTGTAATATTGTGGAATATTATTACAATTTAAAATAAAAGTTCTCTATTTTAATATATTTGAAAAATATAATTTATCCCTGTAATGTCAAAGCTGAATTTTCAGCAAAAATACTAGTTTTCAGTGTCATATGCTCCTTTAGAAATCATTCTAATATGCTGATTTGCTGCTCAAGAACTTTTTTTATTACCATCAATGTTGAAAAAAGTTGTGCTGCTTAATATTTTTGGAAATTGTGATATACTTCTAATGAATATGAAGTTCAAAAGAACTGCAATTATTTTAAATAGAAACCCCTTTGCAACATTATCGTTACAATCACTTTTGAACGGTGTTAAAAGCTTTCTCGGTCTTACTGCCTCAATATATTGTAGCTATATTGAGTGAGTGTCGATCTTTGAAATGAAATTAACTCAAGTCATGTCAAACAACATCAAGCATTGTGGGTCTGATATCGAAAAACTAGGCTAAGTTGTATGCAATAAGGTAGAATGAGGCCATTTAGGCACAGATGTGTGTGCGTGCGGTCTAACAGCTAACCACTGGGCAGCACAGCTGCGTCCCCCACCCTAAAACACAAGCTTCAGATAATCGCTCTTGTGTGACAAGATGGATGATCTGCCACCATTCAGCCTACAAGCACAGTTTTTAATGTGTGTATGTGTGTGTGAAAGAGAAAAAACATCGTCAGAGCAAGAGATGGAAGAGATAACATTCTTCTGTGGACCGTGTGTGTAAACAAAAACCCGACATGTCTGTAATTGTGTTACGGTACCAAGCAGATGTTGGTCACTGACCTGGATCTTGAGTTCACGATACCGTTGCTAATATATAATCCTTTAGATTTCAACTAATTACAGTAATTTATTATGAAACAACAGTTTCAAAACCTTCTGTAAAAGAGAAAAATGTGACCTTCCTCTTTAATTTTTCAACATGACCATGGCTTGTTCATAATGCAGAAATTTATAGATGATAAAGTCACTGCTTACTCAGTACTCGCGGTTGTCCACAACCCCACCATTAAAAATGACCTTTCTGTTTCCGAACTCATCAGAAGCTTAAGGGATTTTATTGCAGTACTTCATCAGTGACTCATCAATGGTCACGTTTCACTCACCATTTCTGCATCTCACAGTTGGGCTCGCAGCTGTGGTTGACAAACCGAGCCTCGTTGCCCATGCGGTAGCTGTCGATGACCATGCCGCTGTCCAGGTTCAGACAGTAGTGGCCACTGTGGGAGAAGTACTGCTCCATCATGCGACTCCTAAACACAAAAGAGACATTCCATAAAAGGTAGTGTTTTTTAATATTTATATTAATTATTGTATTTTAAAAAAAATATTCAAAATCCGAATGAATTAAAAAATGTGTAAATTTTTAATCAAAATAGGTGTGATTAATGGCCTATAAATATATGCACAGCATGGTGGTCAGTCTTGACTGATTTTACATTCCATGAGTGTGAAGGCTGAATTAGCAGAGCAAAAGCAGCTGTACATAAAATATTGCAATCCACAAAATAATAATGAAAGATACATCAGAGTTCAAAAGAGGACAAATAGTTGGTGCGCAGCTCGCTGGCTAATCTGTGACTAGAACAGCAAGTCTTTGTGGTGTATCGAAAGCTATGGTATCTAGAGTATTGCCAGCATACCACCACAGCAGGACGAACCACATCCAACAGGAATAACGGTCATCGCAAGAGGAAGCTGTCTGAAAGGGATGTCCAGGTACTAACCCGGATCCAAAAAACATAAAACCACAGCTGCACAACTCACTGAAAAATTAAATGCGCACCCCGAATCAATATTCATGGTCGGGCTGCTATAGCCAAACCTTTGGTCACTCATGCCCAATGCCAAATGTCGGTTTAATTGGTGCCAAGAGTGCAAATCTTGGGCTGTGGAGTGTGGAGACTGTTGCTGCCAGAGTGAAGCGTGGGGGGTGGATCAGTGATGGTTTGGGCTGCAATATCATGACATTCCCTACTGTGCTTGATGGGTGCGGGTCCTTGTGTTAATTACAGCATGTCGGGCAAGAAATCCAAATGTTCGTCTATCATCCACCGACCTCAAATATGGCTTATCATTTGAAACATGCAAGTAGTAGCAACTTTAATTGGCCACTCGCTCTAAAGTTAACCTAGATAAATGCATGCTATTTTTAGGCGCATATCCAAGTGTTTGTGTGGTAGCTAAAGCGCTTACTGCATAACATGGAGGCGTCGGCGCAATCACTTGCAACGGAAACAACTCTGTCATTTTTGGTCATACAGAAAAGAGTAATACATCATTCGATACTGAAAACTCAAGGGTCTACTTTTATTCGTGTAAACTGACAATAACAAGAAAGCGTTGTGCCTTTGTAAAATAAAGAAAAGACACAGAGAGCGCATTCTGCCGTCTCAGTCTCCGTGAACTGGAGCGGGTCACAAAAATGAATCGTAATTTAGAGTATAGGCTTCGTGCCTCACAGACACGAGAAACCTAACTATAGAAAGCTTGAAAATGAAATACTCTCTGCTTATGTAATCTGTATAAAAATTGCATTTCTCTCGTCCACTATACTGCGGTGATGGCCAATATATGTTACGCCTATTTATATCAAAGGCTCATTATGGTGTGGTATTCTCCTCAGTATACATTTAAATAAATAAACGAGCAATTAGTTTACTAACGCCTTAATAAACAGCTACTAATCGACGAGAAACTTTAGTCGGGGGCAGCCCAACTTTAAATTATAACAATAAATTAAAAAAAACACAAAAAACCCAAAAATAATCACACCTGGTTAGTACACGACCGTAAATAAATAAATAAATAAATAAATAAATAAATGTTTTTTAGATAGCATTTGAGCATCAGAGAATGTTCATAGTAGTTGAGGTCTGTGTCTGTGTATCTTTGTTGTTTAAAGCCAAATTGTGGCTAACCTGAACTCCTGTTCGCTGACCACCTCTCCCAAGTATTCAATGATGAATTGGCCAGAACGAAGGGGCTGCTTGGTGCGGATCCCCCAGCCCTTCCCCTCAGCTCGGAAGCGCTCAAGGCACTGCACCCACTCATGCTTCTGGATATGCTGGTTATCACACTGATCAGCACACGGACATGTACTTGGAGAACACTCAGCAAAGATCATCCTGGGACAGACAGAGATGAGAAACCAATGGGACCCACATTATTAACTACAACTGCACTAATGATGAAGTAAGCCTTTTAAGACTGGTCCAAAAATTAAGCATTTAATTGCCATTACCTGTTTAGACAGTCATCCTGACAGCCCTTCTCGCTGTGGTCTTCGGGCGCCCTGCAGTTACAAGTAGTGGCTTCATAGCCAGAAAGAGGCTTGACATCCACATAGACATCTAATAGAGAAAATATGAATGTGTTAGACTTAATCATCCGCAAACGTGCACACAAAACAATACAAAAACGAGAGCAAGATATTCATGAAGAAATCAACAACTCCCAGGCCTGTCAAACCAGTAGAGTTATGGAAATAGATGCATGTTCATGGGTAGAGATCAAAATGATGAAAATATCCTTACTGGATCTGATCTTCTTGTAGAGAGGCACATCAGGTCTCTTGTGGAGCTACAAAGAACAAAGATGCATCTTTTATTAGAAAGACTTTTGCAAGCAATCAGGCATAGACATTGAACTGCTAAAAATCTTTTAAATATTAAAACTTGTTTTTAGAAGATACATCCCAAGTTAAGTTTATTTTTTATAACCCTATAGGAAAATGATATTTTTCAAAAACCTCACTAAATTTAGTTGGATTTATGCTTACAAGAAAAAAAAATTGCCAATGAGGGGAAAAAAAATAACTTAACACAAGATATATTCTTTATTATCGTAGAAGTGAATGTATCATGTTTTAAGAATGTTTATTGGAAACCAAGAGCAAAATACTGATTAATACAGTGATTTTTGCAGCGAAAAACGTAAATGACAAATGCAGCTGTTAGCTCAGGAAAAGAAGTGGTTTTAAGGAGCTACCTGATCATGTTTCCAAAGCCACAGAATGTCATAAGGCAGCTGGAAATCAATGCGTTTCTGTCTCAAGTATTTCCCTGGACAAACACCAAAGACAAATTGCAGTTATTAATTCAGTCACTTTGTCCTTTAACTTGAGGCAGCACCAGTCCAATATTGAATAAACTAATCACCTCATAACTCATACACCATAACTAATCAACCTGATTGCCCATGAGGCCATACATAATAAACTGGTTAGGAATGACAATGAAAGCTGTATACCAATACAGGTCCACAAGCTTATTTGTTGAAATAGTAGTTCTTTAAAAGTGTTGTTGAAAATCCAAAATCCAACCGTCAACTAAATTGCAATTAGATATTGCACTAAACTAAGTGATGCATGTCAAAATCTGTAGACTTAAAGGTCACAACCGCAACCTAAGCAAAAAGGAAAAACTCACCAACATGAATGGGAGCAGGTAGAAGGCCATACTCATGTTCACCTGGAGTGTATTCTAATTTTTCCTTCTTTAGCTGTAGCAGCTGACTGCGAGGACTGTTGGGGAAAAGCAGAAAGGTTACGTTTATTTACTTGGGATATGAATGTTAGATAATAAAACGGGCTTGCTGAACATGTTCACGCTTACTCATCAGTCTTGTACACATCAGAGTAAAGCCCTGCTTTCTGAAACTTCTTTTTTGGTGGTCTAGCAACTCTCTTCTCCCGTTGAGTGGTCACGGTTGGGTTTGGGGCTTGTTCCACAGATATAGGACCTGTGCGCTCTGGGGAGGACTGGCTATCAGGTTTTCCCTCCAGTGCACTGCAAATAAAAACCATTCATTTATTATGAGATTAAGAAACAAAATCATGAAAAATATCTGCACTTTTTAACTATTATTGCTGATATAAGGTATTCATTTCTTTAAAAGAAAATTCACACTGACTCCACGCTTTTGAATGGTTGTGTATAATGTACAGCATACCTGCGAAAACAATGCATTTCTTCCTGCGTCAACCATTCCCTCCCTCCTTCTGTTCTAGCTTTCTGCATCACATCCTCCTCTCTAGCAGCTGACCGTTCGTCTTCTTCTTCCTCCACCTCTCTTTCCTCCTCCGGTTCCTCCTCTTCCTCATCACCTCCTTCTGTCTCCCTCTCCCAGCGCTTCCGCTTGCGTCCCTTTCTACGCTGGCTCTGCACTACAGACTCAATGACATCAACCACGGTGTCTCCCTCCCAGAGCATACTTCCTCTGTGCCTTTCAGGTAACGGGTGGTTCTCCTGTTCAGATGCCTGTGGTGGGGGTGATGGGGGAGGCGAGGGTAGCGGGTGCTTACGGGGACGGCCCGGACCTCGTTTTTTCACCACGTTGTTTCCCGTGCGTGCTTGCCTCTGGAGCTTCTTTGCACGAAGGATCTTGTTGACATGGTGCAGGTTGTTTTTGGGAGGGGGCCGATGGGAGTGATGTGAAGTGGGGGGGTCAAGGCAGCATGCAGGCTGGGAGGAGCATGTGGAGGGACTAGCTTGGCGACTGGCGGGCCGAAGAGCTGCAGCATTTCCAGGCTGGTCAAGAGTGCAATGAGAAAGGCAAGAGGAAGAGTGCGAGAGGGATAGAGGAGGGTGGTGGTGATGGTGGTGCCGATGATGGGGACCCTCAGAAACTTCAGGAACATTGGATTGGCCACCTCGATTCTGAATGCCAGACACATTCCCTATAAGATTAAACCAAAAGGACGTTTAGTGGAAGAAAATTTTTTCACAAACAATTAAACAAATTAGAACAATTTTAAAAAATTGTTTTGTAACAGAACTCACTCCATTCATCAAGGTCCCACAGCATGCATGGCAACAAATCGAGCAGTTAAAATGACCAAAATGCAAATCCCTATTTCATAGTTAAGAAAGACCATTACAATGAAAGCCTAAAATAATATAAATACAAATAAAAAAGCACACACACACACACACAAGTCTATGTATACAAAAGGATTGTTTACAGCAAGAATTACTGACTGGCCAATTTGGTACCCTTTGAGCACTGGGTAAACATTTAATACAGAAAACAGCATCCTGCCACTGACTAAGCTAAACTTTCAAATACATGATTAACTTGTTATCTTTATTTAGAACAAGCTTATTATCAGGAAAATTACTGGGGACCTGAGCATCTTTTCTCCAGCATCTATAATCCGATTTATCTCATCTCCTAATGGCCAAATTCTGATGTAGGAGAAAAGAATAGTCTCACAGATTCAGCAAAAAAAGCAGCATCTATTCATGTGTGCAGGGCCTCATTAACTGTTCCCTTTAATTAACTTACTCTCAGTCTAACTCACTTTCAACAGTCTAATCTATTATGTTCTATTCATCTTATCCTTCCATCAGTCAAACCCATCCTTCTACATCTCTCCATTTCATTGCGCTTTTTTTTTTGGCGAGACGAGTTACAAATCAGAGTTCAATACTTATGGTTAGCTCTTTGCTCAAATCCCATAATAATAATACCGAGCACCACTTACTATATATGGGCACCAATTCATCAACTAACTTTTCCTTCCAATCACATCTTATTCACAGTCTTTAGTCTTATTTTTTTATCAGTCCTACTCCTATTTTCCTCTAGCCTTTAATCTTCCTCTTTTACTCTTTCTCATCAGTTTCTTGCTCTCACTGCTACAGTGAATTAATGGTGCCGTCAATGACCGGTGGATGAACTCATGTCCTGAGCTCTAATCCTGGATTACATACTACACTTTGCTGTCTCACTAGGGACCCTCTATGCATTAACACATATACACAGAAACACTGCCCATCCATTCCAGCATGACTGAGAGGTTGCATTGTTATAAACTGCTCCATTTTACCTGGTTAAGTACTGTAACAGATGAGGTGTGAGCAGGTGTGTGTGTATGGTTGAGTGTGAAGAAATTTAGCCATAAAAAGTTTTTATATGCAAGCAGCCTATTTGGAATCCCACTGCTATTGGAGTGCAGAGGAAATTATACCGCAACTAAACATTTTGTGGAATACTTGGTGGTATGCATTGTAGGACCTCTAACTACAAGCTTCAGCTTTGACTATTCTTGTATCAACCGTTTTCAACAGGTCATGCAAAATGCTTCTGACGTGATGACCTGGCCTTGAAATCAATACAGAACACTGACAGGAAGTACTGAAAACTAATCATAAATTTGTGGCACGCACTGAAGCAAGTGACGTCCAATAAAATTTTATCACTGAATTATGGAGGACACAGAGGTAAAGCTATATTTGGAGAGTGACTACATTTCACAGCATTAATTCTACAACCTTCACAATGTCAAACTAAATTTGGGTCACCTCAGCAGGCCCATTCAGTTGGTCGAAAACAACATGTAAAAAAATGCAAGGACATTCCTGAACTGAACATGAATGTAATGTAGTACTTGTGTGCTACCATTACGGTTTAGGCTCCTCAATATCTGCATTAGCTTGTAAGATTTTTCACTTACCCATCTCTCTCCTCTCTGCAGATGTGGAACGATCCCTTCTCACTGTCCGGTCCAGACGTGAAAGGCTGGGGCTCTCTGACATTCCACCTTTTTTGCTCCGACTACCCTTGAGTGAGGTTCGAGATAGTGCAGATGCAAACAAATTGGTGTGGTGGCTGGTCTCTGCCTCCTCAGAGGGGGAAGCAACATCTTCCTCGTCACTCTCAGAGCACTCTACTGTATTTTGTGCATGTCCTTCAGAGAATACACCAGACCCAGACTGGTTTCTAGAGAGTTTGGAGTAATCAGTATTAGAACTTCCCATCCTAAACCAGGAGTCAACAGGATGATGTCCTCGGCTTGTGCTGCCCAAAGACAGTCGTGAAGGCCCAAGACAAGACAAAGAGGCCTCTTTTCGCTTGTACCGTTCTGCAGAAGATGAGGAGGAAGAGGAAGGAGAGTTGGCAGAAGCTGCCTGTTTGTTAGCACTGGAGTCAGTAGAGCCATCTCGCCCAAAGCGGCAGCGCTGCAGGGACTCTACACTCCCTCGCTCCCCTCTTCCGACTCCCAACCCCTCACCTCCTCCACTTCTGCCACCTATGCTACCTACAACTCCACCATCATCACCCTCCTCTTCTCCACAGCGATCACGGTGCTTGTGTCTATGCTTGTGTTTGTGGTGCCAGCCAAATGACAGCTCAGACGACATGGCAGGATAGAGTACTGATGAACGACCGCCACCTAGATACTCCTGCCTAAGTAGCTTATGTTTCTTCTTATGAAATTTGGAGGGGTTAAGAAGCAGGTGGGATGGGTGATGATGATGGACATAAGAAGGGGGTGGAGGTGGAGGAAAAGAGGGGGAATGAACATGGTGGGACGGGCCAGAGGGGGGCCTGGTGATGGGGGTGGGAGTAGAGAGCACTTGCTGGGGTATAACCACGATAGTAGCCAAGTCCCAGTGGGGCAGAAGAGTATGGGACACCATATGAAGGGTGATAGAAACCGCCGCTGGAGAGAGGAAAGCCTAACCCAGGTACAAACGGCACTTCTGAAATAGATTCTCTGAGCTTAGGAGGTCGCCCTCTTTTCTTTTTAAGATCCGGCTTACGGACATAATGAAGTGAATCACATGGGTAGGCTGGGTGAGGCGAATAATATCCACTAAAATTTATCCTGAAGATGGTGGGCAAGAGGTCTCTATGCAGATAGTGATGGGGTGGTGGATTGGTTCCACCTCCAAGGCTGCTGCTGGCTCTGGCACTTCCCAAGCCAGACCCACGGCCTGGTCCTGCTGCCCCAGCACCCAGACCCAAGCTGCTACCCAAACGAAGTGTAGGTGTGCGATGAGCAATTCGTATATCACTGAGCTGAACACAGATCTCATCCAAATCAGCCAAAAAATCTGGGTCTTGTCGGCGTGTCCGCAGCTGCAGGTACTTCTTCTTGCGTTTGCGTTTTTGCCTTTTCAGTTTGTCATAGCTAGGGCAGCCATGCCCACGACGCTTGCACTTATGTTTGTGCTTCTCTTTATGTCCAACTAAACCAGAAGATGGGGCAGCTGGGTGTGGTCTTCTTGGGTCAGGTGATGCCCTCGCTCCAAGTGGGGAGGGTGTGGGTGAGGGACGTTCCAAGAGAACTGAAGAGGAGTGCCGCCTCCTACCTCTTGAAGAAAGTCCCATTCCTACTCCCATTGCTGGACCTATGACACCAGGCATTAATAGTCCACTTGCCATACCCTGCGAGACCCCTACTCCAGCTAAGCCACTTGCACTACCAGCCTTCTCCCCACGGTCAGAGGTGCTGTTGTTGTCTGTTCCAATGCCACTGTCACTGGGTACCGTCTCTTCACTGTGTGATTCACTGACTGGGGAAGGTGTGGCCTCCTTCAGCTCACTCAGAGGTGCAGGAGACGTGGGCAATAGTGGCCTTGGAGGAGAAAACTTTCGATAATGGTAGTGCTGCCGGTAGTGATGGTGGTGATGGTGGTAACCCCGGCAAGAAGACTTCTTTTGAGATGGGTGTGCTGTGGATGATGTGGAGCTTCCTACAGTGCGAGCAGAGGGGGCTGAAAAAGTAGGTGGGGGAAAAGAGAATGAGTGGTGGCTCTGATGGGAATGGCTGCAGTGTGGGTGGGATGAGAAATGCACTGAGCCTGGCTCAACAAAGCTAGCATCACTAATGGGACTTTGGCCTCCACTTGACTGTGAGAGTGATGGGGATGGGAACACCTCAGATGGAGGCAACTGGTGTTGCTGGTTTTGTAAGGTTTGTGAGGGGTGATGATGGAGTGGGGAAGAAGTGTTTGGTGACAAGAACGGTTCTGGAGGGGGTGTGGGGGCACCTGGGGAGAGATTAGCTGAAGATTTTGGCTTACGACCCCTCCTTTTACCCATATATATTGTCCCCTTTTTGCTAACATTGATCTGGGGCCCTAATTTGCCCCCAAATGTAGCAGCAAGTGATGACAAAGACTGTGGTTTTGTAGCAGGCGGAACTCCTGGTGGCCCACTGTTTCTGGAGCCTTCCTGCTCAGTCCCAGGTTTTGGCCCAAGCAGTATTTGGCTGAGGAGCCTCTTCCGTTTTACTGTCTTCATTTTATTGATTTTGCCTATGATCGTCTTCATAATGAGCTGACCATTGCCCTTATTACGAAAAGGTTTTTCACCTACTGAAGCATCCCCTGATTCAGGCGCAAGTGTTGGGGGCTGGGTTTCTTGAGGAAGGGTTGGAGGTAAGCGCTTGGGGCGCCCTCGCTTTCTTGCCATGGGTTTAGGTGGATTAAAGTCCACTTCAGGGTGCAAAACAGGGGGATCCTGCTCTTCTTTAGATTTGAGGAGATTGGAGTAGACTTTTGAAGGTGCCAGTTTGTTCGGGGTGCGGCCACGTGCTGGGGCATCTAACCGGGGCATTTTGTTCTTGGGCCGTCCCCTCTTCTTGGGTGAAGATTCAAAAAGTTCGGATACAACAGGGGGCATGAGATTAGAATTGGGAGGCCGTCCCACAGGACGCCGAACAGGGGATAGGGAGGAAAGCCCTGAGGGCATTGAGGTGGCAAGTTTCTGATGGTTAGAAGCAGCCTCAAGTAAGAACTTGTGGGTTCGATTCACCGCCTTCGTCCAGCGAGGTCGCCGTCCTCGCCGCTTCTTAAGAGGCTTTGAATCCTGCTCAGTTGGAGATGCAGGAGATACAGCCCCAGTGTCATCGCATAGTGGTGATGGGCTCACGCTGGCACAAGAAGGGTATGAAGGTGAAATAGTGCATTTGGTGGACTCAGCAGGACTTGGTACCCCACTAACGCGGCTTTCCTGATTGGGACTACGTTTGACTGGGCTTGAGCTCTCACTGTGTTTACCCCTCTCACTTCGAGAAGCTGACAAAGAACACCTTTCTTTAGCATCTTGCTTCCCTGGCATGGCTGGAGTAGAGCCCTTACTTAAATCTCTGGGACAGTCCGTGTCTTTGTCTCGTTCACGCTCTTTGTCTTTCTCAGTAAATTCCTCTATTCGGGAGGGGCTTGCTCTAGGGTGTGAGGCTAGGGAGCCTGGCAAACCTATGTGACATCCTGTACTTCCTATTCTCTCCAAGGAGGAGGATGAGGATGAAGAACAGGAAAATGTTGGTGATGAAAGAGAAGCCGTGGAGGAAGAATGAGATGGGCAATGCCCAAGACGAGATTGCGATTTCATTCCATTGGTGGTACTGTTGTCAGTGCTATCACCTGTGGATGTCGTTGTGAAACGACTAATGTTTTGAGACAGAGCAGTGGTGGTCGTGGTGGTGGTAGTTGTTGTGCTGCTGTTGCTACTGGTGACACCTTTTGAAAGTCCATCTGATTCCTCTTTTCTAGATGTGCCAGAAAATTTTTCCAGAATACTGTCTTTGTTTTTAGACCCATATGGGCGACCTGGGGGCCGTGAAACAGGTGGTGGTGGAGCAAGGTGCACCGCCCTGGAATAGGTGTTCCTATTGGCCATAGCCCGTTCAGGACGCTGCAGATTAGAAATTAAGGGAGGCGAGCTACTGTGTGCTGGAGCTGGCGACACCTTCCGGGCTTTCGGCTTTGGGCACTTTGAAGGTGGGCATGTAGCTATGAGCTGAGCAAGCTTCTCAGTCACAGTAGGGGTACCCCAGGCAGAAATTCCTCTTTCTTGCTCCTTTTGCCCCTCAGAAAAATTGTACTGAGAAGGTTTTAAGATCCCATCTGTTTTGGGCTCCTGTTGCGATGTGGCAGATGGGGGCATTGTTGGTGGCGATGGGGCAGGGGCAGAGTTGGTTTGTGGAACATGGTTTTTCTTTCCAGCGGAGTGCGATTTGCTTTCTGTCAAGGGGCGATGAAGGTTTAGGGGTCTCTCTGAAGAAGCAACAGATTTAACTTCAGCTTTTCCCTCTGACTTACAGGCAAGTTTTGGAGGACCCTAAAATGTATATAAAGAAGGAAAAAGAAACGCTGTAACATACATTTAATTCAATGTAATACAGAAAATCAAGAAACAAAGAAATTATTATGCATTATTCACTGTACTAGATTTCTCCTAACTATTAATTATTTTTATTTTATATTTTATGCCACTAAAATTCCTGTTCATTAATAAAATTTTGGACCATCATTTAAATAAATAGCAGAGAGAGATGGGAGAAGTAAGGGAAGACGCGTGTGAAATACAGAAAAAGACATTAGGACAGAGTTGAGGCAAATAAAGATGGAGATACAAAAATCTAAGAGTGAGCAACAAAGTACTCTGGGCCAGATTTAACAGAGAAATGAAGAAAAGGAAAAAAAAAACAGAAGGAAAAATTAAGAGAGTTTAAGTATTTGGGTGACAAAGAGAGAAGAGTGAGAAAGAAAATATGGCAAGATGTGTAAAGCTTATTCATCTGATTAAACCACATTAGCTTAGTAAAAGGAAAGTGGAGTGATAGGGATATTTGAGTTTATCTATCCCTTATCCCAGTTGGTTTGTGTATTGGATGCTTATTGTGTAATTTCAGCTAGTCTCATTCTTTGTTTACAATTCCTTAGACATCTAAGAAATACTGCGTGAAAAGTGAAACAGCCTTACCCTTTTTGCTGGAGCACTTCCATTCACAGGAGTGACTGGGCTGGTGGAAACAGGAGGAGGAGGAAGAGAAGGTGAGGGAGATGTAGCAGCAGGAGCAGTAGACGATAGAGGTGCTCCTCGGTTGACAGCGGGGCTTTTCTCTCCTTCTTTTCCATGACTTGGGCTAGAAGTGTGGCTGTTCCCATCACTAGCTGCAGCCCCACGATTGACACGCCCTCCCCCTCTGCCTCCACTATGCCTTACAGTGGCTCTGAAGGCTGGCCGACAGACATAGTTCTCAAGAATCTTAGGAGGCTTCTTCATGCGTTTGGCCTGCAGGCCTATTTTGAGCTTGACGTTGCCCTCAGAGTAACTGGTTTCTTTGACTGAGAACTGTGTGGGTTGCTGCTGTTGTTGCTGGTCACTAATCCCACTTTCAGCATTACAAGTTTCACTCTGTGCTCCATCTCTTGGTTTCTCTCGTTTCTTCTTCTCCTCTTCATCATCTTTCTTTCCTCCTACTCCTTCTTTCTCACGTTCTGCTGGGGGGGCATTGGCAGGGAGGGGAGGTGGCGTAGAGGGCCCCCCTGTGTCCTCTGATCCATTGGTGATTTTGGGAACAAGGGGGGCTTGAGTGGGACAGGATGTTCTCACTCGCTGGTGTAGGGGTACAGGAGGACTTTTCAGATGTCAGGTTGGAGAAAGGAAGTTGAATGGAGGGGAAGGGGAAGGGGGGTGTAGCAGAGGTTGGAAATAAATCCTTGTATTGGTTGAAGCAATGTCGTCCCTTGCCAAGAGCCCAGCCCTCTCACCTTCAAACTGTGGAGATAAAAACAGAGGGGGTGTTATGACCAAAAGACAAATTAGCCAAACTTCTAAGACAGCTTTAACCTTTAATTTAATTATTAACACAGAATGGCTTTGCAAACATGGATCACTACCACCACAAATGCAACTTCAAATGATCAAATGAAGGACAAAGAAAGCCTAGACAGCTGCAAGTCACTAATATCAAAAATCTGACTCAGAATTTTGATTATGGATGGTTCTGAATGATAACTGGCCAGACAGTAATCTGATTTACCCAAATTTACTTTATAAACTAAACACATTTCAGTAATATTTCTATGAATCATTGAGGCTTTTTAAGAAAATGCATATTTTTTACAACTACATTGCTTCATATTCTAAATAAATGATTATTATCACAAGCACAATTTGACATGGATAATGCATAATATACTGACAACATGTATGATCATGCAAACAATTTATCGGATGAAGGCGGTGAACAATTTGACAAAAAAAACAGACTTTTGATTTCTGTCCAAACTTTTATTAATATCTGAGAATCATTAAATGTACGAATCAATCTGTTTACATATTCATTCATAAGGTAATTTTTAGATAGTTTTTTGTTGTACATGTTAACATACAATATTTCATTTCAAGAATGATTATTAACTTCTTTTACAGTACTTTTTTTTTGGTTGTCATTTTTGGAGGTCAGCCCCAGTCCCTTTACGGGCAAGACCTTTTTGCAAAACATCGCTTTGTGTGCCACGGAAGAAACAAGTCGTAAGCATATGAAATGGTCTCAGAATATTAATTTTTGTGCGAGCCATCCTTTTAATATACATAAAACCATCAACATCCGGACAAGACGAGAAGTCATTTTAAAATGGTTATTGGAAATTCCGAAAGCTGTATATTTTGCAAACAATTAACAATCCTTTTTACAACCCTGTGTAAAAGCGTTTCTAATAAATTGACCTGGATTATAAAAGACAGAAAACCTTTTTTGGAATGAAAAAAAAAAGTACTGGGGGCTTGATAAAAGTAACCTTATGCCCCTGACACACCTCCAAAACAAAAGGCCACTGAGTAATTTAGTACCACGCTAGCCACAGGTGCTTTCTGAGGGTCAAGTCATTGCGAGGCGAGTCCGAGCGGTGACCTCAGCATAAAAGGCCCTCTGGGAGACAGAGGATCCAGTCGCCTTTTCGAGCCCTTTTTATGACTTTGAGTCAGAAAAGCAAAGAGAGTGAATGAAAGACCGGGTAAGAAAAGGAACAAGAGAGGGCAGAGCGACAGAAGCGGACAGTGTCATTATGCCCCACTGAGAGTGATGGTTTAAAGATTACACAAGTCTGTTAAGAATGCCTAGATCATTGGAACGCAACATGTACAGTTACAGCCGTTTAGAGCTCGGCTCAGAAAGCCGTTTTATGGAGTGTTGTTTGATTAGTGGTGGTCTTTTATATATCGAGAGTAGTTTTCTGTGAAATCACCACAACTATGATCTGGCTACAGAACTTGGAGTCCTGCCTTCCTTCTCTCTACTCCGACTTCTCTCTGTTTACTATAATTACTCACCCCATTTCACTTAAACACGCCCTTTCTCTTCCATTCGCCCCTTCGCGTTTCACACATGGTTATCCAAAAATCACACCTCTCTTGTTCTCCGTCCGACCTACCCTTTCACCCCATTCTGTCACTCTCTTCGTTCTCTCACTCATTCAGTCTCCCTCTAACACTCACTTGGAAATCTAACAGTACAGCGGTCAAACTAGAGCCGTTGTGCTTCTGCTAATCGAAAACACATTTCCCAAGCGCTCCCACCCTCCCTCCGTCCGTCTTTTTTCCCTGGTCCGTCCCTCCCTTAGTGACAATCATTCCCCTATTTCCTCAGCGCTCTGGGTCGTACTCCGTTTCTCGTTACTGTGTTATTCGCTCTCTTGTCCCTCCTCTCTTTGCGGAGAAGATGCCAAAAATAAATGCTACCTTGTATTGTAAAATGGCTGCGGGAAAAATCTTGAGGGAAAGCTGGAAAGAATGGCAGAAAGCTATCGTTCGCTATTAATCTATATTATGCATCTGATGCAATAGGAATCGAAGCCAAGCGTCATTCTCTACCAGTTGAGCTACCAGAACAAAACAAATAAAACAAACCAACTTTATTTTACAGTGGTCGTATTACAAAGACTACATGTTATTAATTACTATACTAATAAAAAAGTGAAGTACGTACATCGTATATTTACCGGTACTAACAAAAAAATGACACCAAGTATATGTAGTTGATTAGTTATTTATAGTAGTACGAGGAAACATGAACAACACTAAAATAAAGTGTGCCCAAATAAAGGGATCTTTCTCAGTCCAACAAAGCAAATTTATCAACAAACAAAAATTGAACTCTGAAGTCATCGATTCCTCTGCTTCCTCCTTCCTTCATGCACTTTCAGCACCAGTCATTCATGACTCTAATCTGTGCTTGTTTTGGCAGTAAAGAGATATAATATACTAACTCGGGGTATTTAGACAGCCTTTCTTCTACTATGAAATTATGTGCCCTCATTTATTCTATGAGCACTGAAAGCCACAACCTCCAGTCAGCCAAAACACACTGCAGGACAAATTGGGAGACAGTGGAGCGGTTAAAGTTTGAGAGATTTAGTGAGCCTGAGGGTGACTAGATGGCAAGGAGAAAAAACTGGCAAACTGCATTTATAAAAACATTAAAAATATGGTGTTGAGGACTTAGAGTAAACAATTAGCATCTCCTCTCATTTCCCCCTCTTCCTTTTGCATGCAGTTATACTTTGTCTTCTTTTAAGCTACTATTTGCAAATTAAAGTCAAGATCAAACTGAAGTAGCAAAACAACTTGTGACGTACATCTAAAGGAAACAGATTATCAAACACGAAAAAATGTAGGGAGGGGACTGAGTTCTATTCATTAGTTTTTGATTGGATAAAGGCAGATAGGAATTCAAGTTTACAGTGGATTGTACAAAAGAGGCAGGGTTTAAGTGAATGACATAATTATAGAGGTCTGGCATTCATCACCAGAAACACATCCGTCATTTCACTGGAAACTCTAGTTACAACATTGATTAAAAATTACGAGGTAAAAACTAATTTACGGATGGCTCAGTCACAATGAGATCAATAACACTCATTTAGAAAATAGAGTGACTTTACAAGACTCGAGCTTATTATTATCATCACCATCATCTCAGTTAATACAGTGACCGCAAAACGTAATGTACTTAGACACGTACGCCACACTCGTATGAATGTCTTTGCATTGGCAGCAACTATCAACAAATGATGTCTAGAACTTGGTTAACTTTACTTATTTAGACATATTTGCAACCAACTGGTCTCAAAGTGATTTTTCTTAGTGTACTTCATCACATCAACTATGAATGAACACGTTCCACTAACGTTTGACAACAAGAAAGTTTCTCCATAATTTAAATCTTCATTTTGAACAGCATATTTAAAGCAGCCTTGTGCATCTGTTTTTATTTTAAATGCATTTTGTTTTTGACATAGAATATTTTGGTGCGCCTGTAAGATTTATCGGTCTACAACTTAGCATCATATGCAATAGGAAAGGACCACGAAACGAAACTAAACTCCTCTAACTAACACAGGCTAAGCTTTGGGATCTGCACTCATAAAACAGAAGGTGTCTCAGCTCTCAAACTCTCACAAGCTAAATGCCTGAAATCACGGCTATCCACACAAACAGCACTCGGTCAGCGGGAAGCTTAGTTCTGGTTTCCTTGACAGCGGAGTCAGAGGTCAAAGGTTGTACAGAGGCTCCAGACGCCACTTTCTACACTTTCCTACTCGAGACAT
The DNA here is from genome assembly GCA_037194245.1 of Opsariichthys bidens. Taxonomy (NCBI): domain Eukaryota; kingdom Metazoa; phylum Chordata; class Actinopteri; order Cypriniformes; family Xenocyprididae; genus Opsariichthys; species Opsariichthys bidens. The sequence goes on from CM074306.1 coordinate 5,428,954, forward strand.
CTGCTCCAATGGGAAAAATATAACCAAGGAAAGGCGCGCGCAATTTGCACGTGCAATGAACCCTATTGTGAACGAGGTTAACTGAGGATGATCTACTCGCAGGTGCTGCTGTAGGTTCATTGCTATTCCTCTTATTATGAAAACGTAAAGTCAGAACTGCCAAATGCACGAATCCTGAACAGCATTACACGGTTCAGGCTACAACAAACAAAGCTCGGGAGTTACGCGTCAAAATACTGCATTTCCCTCGTTTGTTTTGACAGAAGCTGTCCTGATAAACAAAGCACCTGGATTAAACCATGTATTAATTATTAGCAGTTTAAATGCATAATAAATTATTAACACGCTGCTCACCTTGATAGTGGTCCAGAACTGAGTTCACATAATTTGCGATCAAAATCCTCCCTTCGTACGCAACAGCATGATCGCTGGGATATTTATCTTGAAACTGCTGATGTGCCCAAAAAAAAAGCAAAAGGGAAAGACGGTCACAATTCTAGGGAGAACATTCCAACCAATGCATGGCATAACAAAATATTCGTCTAGTCTGTACATCCAGTCAACCCCCCAAAAATGAGCTGTAACGATATTTATGTACGTGAGGCGCACTGGTCACGGTTTATGATCCTAATATAGCTAGCATAGCTCGTTAGCAAAGAGCATATCTTGAGCTTAACCTTACATTACTGTACGTGTCAAAAACTAGACTGTATGAAACAATAATAGCAAGTTCTTACACTGAGACTCTTACTACAGCGGGATGTCAAAATACCTTGCTGCCATTGCAATTTTGTAAGACACATGTCTGTGAGCAAGTTCACCGCGGCTATAACCCCACGTATACAACGTCAACGGTCATCCAATTCGCGTCTCTGTGTTGTTTACTACCTCTCAAATGAGCGAATTCACACCAGCTAATTGGTAGCACTAAACCCACTCTCTCATGAAACGGCTGATATGTCAGTCTGTCAGTCACATTTAGTGGTATGGCTAGCTAAACCCCCGCGATCCGTCCACACGACTAGTAATGTAACGAAGCAGCCGCTGTTGGTGTGGACCAGATTAGTAAAGTGTTCCCTCCTCGCCCCGGCCGTCAATAAAAATCCAACAATAGCGAATAAACATCCTCGAGAGGACCAAAAGAAGCGGAATACAAAAATCTAACCCTCTTCGGGATGAGCCTTGCACGGGTTATTAAAAACACGAACTGTCAACAAAATGGCGGCTGCTGCGCTGAATCAACAGAGGACCCGAAATGGATCTCTCCCTCAAATTCTTCGCCCTCTCCCTCGTCTTCTGTGCGGCGCTCGTTACCCGTGATATTCTGATATGTCGCCTGAATCCCTCTCCGGGTCCGCGTTAGTCGAGCTCAGACGCGTCGGAATGGGCCTCTCTCGTTAATCGGGCCTCCATGTCTGCTAAGCCCGTATCGTTTCTGTCAGTACACCACGGGCATTCTCACAGTCAGAGCGGGAGGGAGGGGAGGAGAGGAAAGGAGGGGGGACGGGGAGAAGGGAGGGGAGTCGAGGGCTGTCCGACACTTTCTCCCTGCTCAATTGTAGCCTACGGGGCATATTCAATTACACACTTTTCAACAATATTTGTTTTCCTCAGATGAAAATATAGAGGAATTACACGTTCAATACCGAATCGCAGAACGGACGTTCATTTTTAAACGGTTTCTGACTCCTGGAAAAGGAGGGTCGTGTTGGGGTAGTCGTACGCTCGTGCCAGTGTTTACCCACAGTGAAATATAGAGAATCCCGTGGGAATCCTAGCCGTGAGGCGGGTTGTGAATTTGTAAGTGAGGAGTGTCTGTCATTGGGAGACCTGCAACTAATCAGTGTTATCTACGATTCTTTAACTTTCTCTAGAACTTCCGCAATAATGTAAACCAGCTGGGAAACTTCCGGTGAAATGTCACTTGTTGGTGTGTGGGTATCTTCAGTGTCTTTAAGAGCGTCGGTTGTGTAATTCTTCGTTTATAATCAGAATTTAGTCACTTAAGTACTAAGGCCTAGCATTAATTTAGTTATTAAAGCGTAAGACGACATTAAAAGACTAATTTCAATCAATTCGACCATCAGTTTTCACAATTTCGTTTGAAAAAAAAAGCATTAACAAACTGTAAATTAAAAACTTATCGTCAACTTTTGTTAGATTCATTAAATAAAATGCGAGTTTTCACAAGTATGCCGAAATCAGCTTCTGTGATTTTAAGAAGCTTAGAAAAGTTATTGTTTTTCATGAGATTTTGTGAATAGACTTCACCTTGACAAAACGTATTTTTAAACCTAGAGATTTTATAATGTTTAATATTTTTTCAAAAGCAAAACTGAGTGGAAAAAATAGGCCAAACACAGGAAATGGCTATGAGCCAATAAATGCTCCTCCGCCTCCGTCTGGTGGTTATAGTGGTAATTAACGTCTTTTTATTTATACTTTTAAATAAAAGATTTCAATCAAATGTATTTTCTACATCTTGTCATCACATTAAAAATAACATTTCAGGACTGAAAAAATATTGCGAGTGCATTTATAATTACAGACACCATATTTCTTATTGCAACAGCTTCAAGTCTTTATTGCAATCAATAAAACTGGTTTATTAACAAATTAGGTAAGTGTGATAACATTTTATTGGCTGTCGTTGTTCTGTTGTTTCTCGTTGTATCGTTTATCACCTAGAAAAATCATTCTGAAAGTGATTCAAGCGATGTTTAGATACACTAAATGAATAAACAAGACTTGCAGTTGTGAACGACTTTAACAAGTCAGTTCAGTAAATTATTCAATGACTCACTAAACGCACTCACTTGATGCCACCTACTGGTGTAACAAAGTACTACAGAAAGGGCTGCTGAACAAATCTTTTTAGTTGACTGATTCACTGCGATTAATCAAAATCTCAAACACTATTGGAAAAAGGCCATCAATTATAGCCATTTATGGATCCTGTTGTGTCATGTCAGTGTTTAACCACAGTGAAATATTGAGAATCTCTAGGTTATTAGCTGTGGAGGGTTGTGTAACTGTATAAGTGGGCATAATTCACAATAATTAGAGCAACAATGACAACTGAAACCTCTTTTTATTGGACCTTTTACTCGATTCATCCACACTAACTCCCTTTGAACTTTTGGAACAAGCTTGGAATAGTCGCGTGGGATGGTGAAATATAGTTGTGCAAACCATATGGTTATTTTTTGACATTGATCTAAGAGACTGATCAATCCTGCATTTACAAAAGTGAAGAGTGAAGAGTATCTTATAACATGTCAAGGGATTATCATTGCTCCATAAAAAAAAAAAAAAAAGAATAGTCATGTCTCATTTACCTCTACTAATCATGTAGAAATTACCTTGGTAAAACAGATGGAAATCAAACTTCATACTTAATATAGTGAAACTGTTGCTGTTTTGTTACTAATTTCATGTTGGATTTTTCAAACTGCAAATGAGATAATCTGACTGACAGCATGGAATGAGAATGTGTCAAACAATAATAAATTGATTAGGAAGCTGTCTTTTCATGCAAAATCTAAATGACAGATATCATTGAAACCAATTTGTTACTTGATATCATTCTGAAGAGCATTTCAGCCTCTGACAGAATACAAATCTAATATACTGTTCGACATGAGGTTGGTAAGATTTTTTTCCCTCTGATGGCAAAGCTGAATTTTCAGCATCATTACTCCAGTCTTCAGTGTCACATGATCCTTCAGAAATCATTCTAATATGCTGATTTGATGCTCAAGAAACATTTATTATTATTGTTATTATTATCAGTGTTGATAACATTTAATATTTTTGTGGAAATCATTAGTTTTTTTCAGTATTGATGAATAGAATGATGAAAAGAACTGCTTTTATTTGAAATAGAAATCTTTTATAACATTATAAAAGTCTTTATTTACACTTTCAACCAATTTAATGCATCCTTGTTGACTAAAACCTTTGAAAGGTGTATGTAAAAACTAAACCCTACACAATTCTTTCATGATTAAATTATGGTTAATTAATCATAATAATTTCATACTAGGCTGAAATATTTGATATTAAATATTATGAAAAAAATGTTCATCCAATTAACACAATTTTCTTTCATTAGGTTAAATTATTTATAATATATTCAGCCATCAGTCACCGTGAACTCTAGCTATCAACAGCTGAAAACCCCATTTAGTTCATACACTCTGATTTTAAAAAACACAAACTCAATGTAATAAAAGATTTTATTTACTTGCTTTGAGAGTGCATTATGTAATAGGTTGGCTTATGGTTATAATTTATGTGCCTTTTTCTAGTTGGTTTTTGCAACATTTTTTTTCTTGTAAACATTTAACATTCACTTTTGTGCTTGTGTGTGGTATAAAATTCCAAATGACATTCAAAATGTTCAAAGGTCATATTATGAAGTGAACATTTTCATAAGTGGGACTGTATCTTAATATCAAAATATGGAGCAGAAAGTCAAGGGACCCTGAGAATGAGGACAAAAGCACCCAGAGGAACATCAAACAGCTTCAAAATATGTGAATACAATAAGTATTTTTTTTAAAATCCCACAAAAAAAATTATAGCAATAGTCAACATCAACCTCAAAAGTGTAAACTATCAAGCCAAAACATGTAGAGCAGCAGACTGAAGATTTCAGTGCAAAACTTGAGCAGGTATCTAAATCTTTGTTTCTATGATTCCCTCAAAAGACTGAAGGCATGTGTGAAGCAGATGACAGGTAAGGGAAAGTGAACTGTGCGCTGACTTCTTTGTGAGGTATTGAAATGAGAGCTCTGAAGAAGCTATAGGGTAAACGTGTGCCATACCATTAAATATGCATATGCAACTTGAACTGTATCCCCTGAGACATCTGTATCATCTATCTCAGCGGTTGTGAGCTCCAGTCCTGCGGCCCACCAAAGAGACTGTGTTTATTCCAACCTGGAATTATCAAAACTGAAGTCAAAGTTGAAATGTGTTTGCACAGGTTGGACTGTAAACATCCTTGGCGGGATTTTAGTTCACAAACATTATACAAACAAAATGAACAGATACAGATGCTTATAAAACATATATTGATTCAAAAAGGGCTGTCTGAATTAAAATGTCTCTCAAAATAGAAGGCACTTGACTGGAAGGTCTTTTTAGGGGCTCCAGGAAGCACGGATGCACATGGCTACAGTGCTTCTCTTTGTCTTGGATTGATCAAAATAATCAAGGAAGTTAAAGGAGGCTAAATTGTCTCAAAGGTGCTACGTTCTTCTACATCCGTTGGTGAGGGGATGACCCCAGGAGGGGCTGTATGTGGCTGGAAACCCCGGTCTTCACCATCCAGACTTTTCCGGCAGACAGGGCAGGTGTCATGCTATTAACACAAAACAGCACAAAATGAGGACAGAAGAGTAATTTCTGTTTCTTTTATTTTCTATTGTTCAAAAGATTGGGGTGATTGACTGATTTTATGTAGAGAAAAGTATTCTTTTATTCAGCAAGGACACATTAAATTGATCACATACGAATCATGACAACTCTCGGACTAGATTTAAAAAGCATTTATCGATAAGAATGGAATGTACATAGGCTTAGTCTTGGAGGGCTAGATCTGCTATGCAGCTGCTGTATAATTGAAAGATACTGCCAAAACATGCACATAAAAACAGTGAATAGAATGCAAGCTGCTTCAAGGAAAGTAGGGAGAACCCCTAGCAGATCTAGGCAGGTGGTGCTGGGGAAGGTGGAGGGCTAGAAAAATTCCTATGGTGCACAGCATTGACTTCAGCCGGTTCGGGACGGTTATAAATAGGTTACATAGATAGAACAAACAGATTAATTAAGCATTCACAATGACCCGCCCCTTTTAGTTACTGTTATGTCCGACAAGCTCTCATGCCACATATCATGTTCTCACGCCATGAAAAATACTTCGGACACTGATGATGCATCGACAAAGCAGGTTACTTCTGATATGAAATGGTTTCAAATTTCGTCATTTTTTAATTAATTTAAACAATAAATACCATTTTGTGGCTCTTTAATGTGTCATGACAGAGTGCATAGTTCTAGCTGCTCATGAACCGATCATCTCTTCCTACTAGTTAATTTATAGCATCAAATGACGTTAATCTATGAACACCCCTGACTGTTTTGTCGGACATAACGGCGGATTCAGCATTATGATTGTTTAGATCGCCTGTCAATCAAACTCACGGCAAAGGGTCAATTGGCCAAAATGGTCAGCTGCTCAGAAGATTTTCATGGCTGAACTATATATTTCTTGAACTTCAAAGAAAAAATATACCAGTTTCCACAAAAATATTAAGTAGAACAACTGTTTTTAACATTGATAATAATAAGGAATCTTTCTTGTGCACCAAATCAGCATGAAGGATCATGTGACAGAGAAGACTAGATTAAAATTATAACTAAATTATAATAATATTTTGCAATATTACTGATTTTACTGTATTTTTGATCAAATAAAATCAACCCCAAACTTTTGAACGGCAGCATAGGTTATTTTAGCACATCATTTAGTATTCAATGACCTACAGTTTTCAAATAGCATTAACATCTGAGCACATTTCAAACCTGTCGCCTCAAAAATTCATGTTTGTGGTATGACAAATGTGAAAGTCTCTTCAAGTAATGTTAACCACATAAAGTTTATAGTGCTCATAAATCGAAAACTGACATTTTAAAAACCCGGTGGAAATCCCTAAGGGTAAATTAGACTTTCGGTTGGTCTACGAATTGACGTCATGACTGACCACCTCTACAGGCTTTGATCAGTCCATTCAAGTAAGGTTGTTTTTCCTCTCTCCACCACTAGAGGTCCTTCCAAACATTTTTGCTTATTAGTCAAAAATAACCATTACACATGGCCACCACTATTTATGACAAGCAGCACTAAATTAAGCTTATGTTTTGGTTTAATTCTGTTAATAAAAACAGAAGATCCAGCGCTAAGGTTGTTTTATGAGACTCATACCAGTTGTAGCCAGGGCACAATACAGTTGCTGTGAAAGTAGTGCAGACAGGGCAGCTGTCGGACAGATTCCCCTACAGAGTATTCCTCTCTACACACAGTGCATTCCAGTCGGCATGCTGTGAGAGAGACGAAGAAAAATATGCATGGATGAACACAGAAGAAAAATGGAGGAAGCAACTGTCAAGTGCTGCATCCCAGCTAATGACAATATGTTCTAAGAACGTTCCCATTAAAGTGCCCCTATTATGCTTTTTCAAATATAACCTTTCATGCAATTCCAGTCCCACTTCCTCATACATAATGTACCTATGTAACAATGTAATAAATTTGCATAATGCGAGTCTATGGTCTTCATTGGCTGCCTGCAAATGGCGTTTACTTTGAGCTGTCCTCAAATACAGTAGTTGTAGTTGTGGCCTGGAACAGCACTCCAAATCCACCTTCCACTCGCGCTGGAATTTACATGGAAAAACCAACACCATTGTTCGTATCACTAGCCGCGTTTCCATTACCGTTTAAATTGCGCAAATTGAAATTGCAAATTGAAAATACGGTCAATGGAAACGTCATTTCCGCAAAAACTCCCATATATATATATATATATATATATATATATATATATATATATATATATATTAGCTGGGACATCCTATGAAAAGGAAATTTTAAAAAATATACATAAATGTAAATGAATAAACAAACTGAATTCTAGCTCAGCAATCATTAACATGTTAAAAATGCGAGTCTCTGGAAAAAGTTGATAGAAAATGGCAAATATCCAATAGACTCCAGTCAGAATCATAGAGATCCATCTTGTTTTAACACTTTCCAGTTCAACCTCTCAAATTTATCATACTCCATACAATAGACTGCCGGGAAAAGCAAGAAAAACACTTCCTGGAGGTGACCAGAAGCATGTGAAAAGCCCTGTTTTGCTTTACAGAATGTAAAATGAAGTGTGCATGGTGACTCAGGATTGTGGGAATTTACCAGCCTGTTCTGAGGAGATGCTAACAGTGGGGAGAGATGAGATCATCTCTTTCTCGGCAGGAGGTGGGCCGGTATTTTCAGACTGACCAAGCAACTGAAAGAACAGAAAAACTGCAAAGGTTAATGAGCAGGATATTTGTAATACTTCTTTAATTTTGGGGGAAAAAAAGTCTACAACGTGCTTGACTCAAGCCTGGAGACAAATTTAACTAGCAAATGCAAAATATTAATACTAAGCAGAAGACTAAAGAGGCAAAGTGCAAAAAGGTTGAGGACATGAGTCATACCATTAGATGATGTCACCCATGACAGTGAGTCTAACCTGTGTGATGACCACATCTAAACCTCCTTGTCCCCAAGCATAATCTCCAGGGTTAGAGTGTAGCATGCTAGACCTGAAGAACAGGTTATTGATACATCATTGGATAGATCTGTCGATACTGTCTTCACATATAAACATGAATGAATTGTAAGACAAAGGGGACCATGAATATCTTTTGCTGGTCCTGGAACAACAGTCCTGTCAACCAAACAAAGGTGATGGATTGATAAGAAAATTGTTTAAGCCCAGCCAAACCTGAAATCTGATTTACAGCAATGTTATTTCAGGACCATATTCTACTAAACAGAATCAAGGTAAACCACAAAAACATACCATGAGGAGGTTTGGGAACCTGCACTGTCAGAACTGGAAAACAGACCAGCCAGGAACTGCTGGACAATCCTTAAAGAAACAAAGACAGTTTGGTGCATTTAAAGTGAAAGAGTTCAAGTTTATAATATGGGAATATCAGTCTCAATAATAAAAATAAAAAATGCCACAAAACAAAAATTGAATGGAGACATGGGTGCCTATTTAAAAGAACCAAATGACTCTTTACCAAAGAAAAATCCAATCTTAGAAGAATTCTAGAAATTCTTATTAATTACATTTTCCCATCACTGAAAACTTTGCTCAAATTTGTTTAATAGTGTCACATGTATGTTGTTTTCATTGTGTTGTTTCATGTTAATCTGTTAATTAGTTCAAAGGCACGTTCAAACTCAAACCAGTGCGCAACGTTTTGCTACGGTTTCCGGGTTGAACGCCATGTTTCCTGGAAACGGTGTGCAATGGGGTTTGAGATACATTTTCTCTTGCTTGGTGGGTGTGTTTAAAAATGTCAGCCCAATCAGCAGCAACATGTATATAAATCACGCGGTATTAAAGAGACAAATTTGTTCGCCGCAACAATTGAAGATATTAGAAGACATGTTTGTCGTAAGAGTTTTAAGAATATAGCATATCAACAAGATTATGTAGTTGTTTATATTTTTAGCTTCATTCCAAGGCAAGTTTATTTATTTACCAAATTTCATACACAATAATTAAGTAATTTACATAAAAATGAGGAAGAAAATGCAAGGTATTAAAAAAAGTAAAAACTGGAAATAAAATAATTTAAATTAGAATTGATTACCAGGAGATAAAAAAGATAATTAAATGCGAGGCAAATGTTGGATCACTGGTTACCAGTTTCCACAAATCCCTTGACTCGATTGTTTTGCTCTCTTTTATTCTGGACGGCAAGGGCAGTGACTGTACCATCAAGCGTATTTTGCAGTGTCAAACTGGCATTTATACCGATTTCATCAGGCTCTGAAAATTCTTGAACAAAAAAATGAACGAACTGTGCAAATCATTCTGTCAACAGATCTGCTCTATGCAAAAGAAAAAAAAAAACATTATAGTATTTATAGATAAACTATTTGCATGTTCAAAGTGAATGTTAAACTTGGCCAAATGCGTATCATTACATATTCCATCTTATAGAACTTCTAGAAGACAGCAGCTGTAACAAGTGGCAGTACACACCCCTCCACAGCCTGTCCCTGATCCAGTCTAGAGTTTCGCTGCTGGCTGTTTTGTTCAGGGTGGAGCACAGGCTCTGTGCAGTCTGACAAAGTCTCCACGGAAGTTACAGGTCCCGCTGTCCCAGAGGCAGGATCACCAACTGCTGCCTCGACCCCAGAGCGGCTGTGGAGCGTGTCTGTGACGGTGGGGTCGGATAGGAGTGTAGAATGTTCCATGAAGAGCAGCTGCCACAGCTAATCAAAGGAAAAGACAAAGAACTCATAGAGAAACAAAACTATGACTGACATCCCCACCCCCCATTAAGGAATTATTTCCTCTGGACCAAAGGAGAATATATATATATATATTATATAATATATATATATATGAATATATGTATACAGTGGGTACGGAAAGTATTCAGATCCCCTTAAATTTTTCACTCTTTGTTATATTGCAGCCATTTGCTAAACTCATTTAAGTTCAGTTTTTTTCCTCATTAATGTACACACAGCACCCCATATTGACAGAAAAACACAGAATTGTTGAGATTTTTGCAGATTTATTAAAAAAGAAAAACTGAAATATCACAAATAAAAAAAGTTCTATCTTGGTCTCATCAGACCAGCGAATCTTATTTCTCACCATCTTGGAGTCCTTCAGGTGTTTTTTAGCAAACTCCATGCGGGCTTTTCATTTGTCTTGCTTCCGTCGGGCCACTCTGCCATAAAACCCTGACTGGTGGAGGTCTGCAATGATGGTTGACTTTCTATAACTTTCTCCCATCTCCCGACTGCATCTCTGGAGCTCAGCCACAGTGATCTTTGGGTTCTTCTTTACCTCTCTCACCAAGGCCCTTCTCCCCCGATAGCTCAGTTTGGCCGGACGGCCAGCTCTAGGAAGGCTTATGGTCGTCCCAAACGTCTTCCATTTAAGGATTAAATGGAGGCCACTGTGCTCTTAGGAACCTTAAGTGCAGCAGGATTTTTTTTGTAACCTTGGCCAGATCTGTGCCTTGCCACAATTCTGTCTCTGAGCTCTTCAGGCAGTTCCTTTGACCTTATGATTCTCATTTGCTCTGACATGCACTGTGGGCTGTAAGGTCTTATATAGACAGGTGTGTGGCTTTCCTAATCAAGTCCAATCAGTATAATCAAACACAGCTGGACTCAAATGAAGGTGTAGAACCATCTCAAGGATGATCAGAAGAAATGGACAGCACCTGAGTTAAATATATGAGTGTCACAGCAAAGGGTCTGAATACTTAGGACCATGTGATATTTCAGTTTTTCTTTTTTAATAAATCTGCAAAAATCTCAAGAATTGATAATATATATATATATATATATATATATATATATATATATATATATATATATTATATATATATATATATATATAATTTTATAGTATTATACCTCTGCAAACTGTGAGGCCACGTCATCACTGCCAGCCGCATCACGACTCTGAAGAAAGAGACTAATAAAACAAGTTTGAAAATGACAAACATCATAATTAAAACCACAAATCATTCCTATTAGGATATTTTAAGTATAATAAACGGAAATACATGCAATAACAGAAATGAAAAACAATTCAATCTTGATTATTACACAGTGGCATAAATGCGAAACTCACCTGGAGTTTTCTGACACCTCTTCTATGAAGCCAGATTCACATCTGGGACAGACATATTCCTGTTCAAAGGATTGATAAACACAGGTACATTATTATGCACATCAGTCCCAAACAAATTGTCTCTGAATTCTGATGGTGACATTTAGAGGTTTTCAGACAAAGTGTGGGATATCAAATGTTTAAAAATATAATAATAAATGTAAAAACAAATGCTAGCACTGTACAAAACATGCTAGAAATATGTTAAAAACATGCTAGCAAAATGGTAAAACGTGCTAGGATAATAACGTGTACTAAACATGCTAAAAATGTGTTAAAACATTCTAGCAATGGGCTAGGGCTTGCTAGGATCATGCTAGGATCATGCTATCAACATGCTAAAACATGCTAGTATGGTGTTAAAGCCATAGATATGTACAAGTAGATGCCACAATGGCGCATTCGCGATCTTGGAACGGTCAGCGTGTCGTTACTCACAGTAAGAATCAATGAGGCCACAACATGTATAGCTTCTGGTTGTGAAACCACAGAGATATCAGTTCCCAAGGAAATGGGATTACATTTCACCTGTGAGAATGTGTTTTTTTTTTGTTGTTTAATCTACTCAATATTACAGGTTCATACTATGGTAACTTTTTAATATCGTGTTAGCTGACACCTCCGTCTTGTTGTATTGTGTTAGCTCAGCAAAATCATCTGCTGAAGTCTATTGCTGTAGATATTCATACATGCGTCTAGTGTTCATGGACCGGCTTTGACCATTCCAATATAATTTACGTATGGTGGCCCATAGAAATAACCATTCATAGAGTATCTATTTAAAGGGTTAAAACTTGCAAGGATAATGCTAGTAATGTGCTAAAACATGGTAGCAAAATATAAAACATCATAGTACCATGCTAGCAATGTGGTAAAACATGTCAGGATCATGTTAGCACCGTGCTAAAGCATTCTAGCAATGTGCTAAAACATGCTAGGAATGTGTTAAATCGTGTTAGAAAAATGCTAAAACATTCTAGAAACATATTCTCAAAATACTAAATCATGTTAAAAATTACATAAAAAATGTTAACAATGAGCTAAAGCATGCTAGATACATGTTACCAAAATTTTAAAACCTAACAGGTTCGTGTTAGCACCGTGCTAAAGCGTTCTAGCAATGTGCTAAAACATGCTAGGAATGTGTTAAATCATGTTAGAAAAATGCTAAATCATGTTAACAACAACAAAAAAAAATTAACAATGAGCTAAAGCATGCTAGATACATGCTAGCAAAATGTAAAAACATGACAGGATCATGTTAGCATCGTGCTAAAGCATTCTAGCAATGTGCTAAAACATGCTACGAATGTGTTAAATCATGTTAGAAAAATGCTAAATCATGTTAACAACAACAAAAAAAAATTTAACAATGAGCTAAAGCATGCTAGATACATGCTAGCAAAATGTTAAAACGTGACAGGATCATGTTAGCACCGTGCTAAAGCATTCTAGCAATGTGCTAAAACATGCTAGGAATGTGTTAAATCATGTTAGAAAAATGCTAAATCATGTTAACAACTACAAAAAAATGTTAACAATGAGCTAAAGCATGCTAGATACAAGCTAGGACATTGTACATGATAAAAACTACTAGTAACATGATAAAACATGATAGGAAGCTTATAAAACTTAAGGCAACATAAAAGTAGTTTTATTTTTATTTAAACGTTCACATTGACCTTTTGTGACAATACTCTATTAGGCAAGATGCTACAATTGAACTTGCCATTAAACAGCCTGTAACAGGTGTTACAAGTGTTGTGGTCAACAAATGCTGTATTGTATTAAAACACGTGACAATTTGTCCCCATTTTGTGTAAAATAAATGTAAAATTAAAATATAAAAAGAAGACACTGGGGCTACTTTTCACACTTTTTACTGTAGTTAATAAGTCTCACAATGAATTTTTTCATTTTTATTTTTTTTACTATAGTCAAAAATCTATTTTTGATTGAAACATTTCCATTGTTATTTACAAACTTCAACCTTTTGTGACAACATGCCCCAATAGTGGCCAATACTGCCAATAATGACTATGAAGCAAGTATAGTCACAATGGAACTTGCCATTAAACAGGGTTTCAGCTAAATTAAACAAATAAACACTGCTTAAATATCAAACATGTGCTGTGGTCAGCAAAACCCGCCCCCTGTTGCAATGCCCGACAACCCATGCTCTCTCACACCACACATCATGTTCTCCCGCAGTGAAAACTACATCACGGATAAAGAGGACAGTGACAACGTATGAAACAGTTTAATATTTAAAATATTGTAATTTTTTGAAGAATTTTAAACAATAAATACCATATAGTGGCTCCTTAATGTGTCGTGACAGATCCTTCAACCGGCTCGGTTCATCATCTCTTCATACTAGTTCATTTATAGCATCAAATAAATATGAATGAACATCAGAAGGAACGTTGTTCCAACCGCGGAAAGACGCACAATGCACATTTTTTTAAGTTATTCAACGTTAATCTACTATAGGCTACTCCCCTGATTGCTTTGTCAGATAAGATGGCGGATTCGGGGTTATGATTGGTCAGATCGCCTGTCAATCAAACTGTTTGAGAAGGGTCAATTGTTTTAAAAGACGTGTGACAATTACCCCGATCAGCATGCCAAATTTAGCGATTTTGTTGCTGGATTTAGCGACTTCCCCGCCCCTTTTGAGACTTTTTTCGAAAGCCTAGTGACAAATCTAGCAACCTCTTGGAAAATCTTATCTAGATTCCATGACTCGCCCGCTGATCTATATTCATATTAATATAGATCAGTGGACTCACCAGGATGACGTTATCTAGCGACGTATAGGGCCAGTTGTTCAAAAAGTTTCATCTGGATCAGAATGATCTGGATTTTGAAATCCCATGTTTTGGTATCCAGGATCAGAGAATCCATCTTACTTTTGTGCTGGTTTTTCAAAGCAAAATTGGATTGGATCACCCTGATCCAGATAGACAGTTTTTCAGATGACCAAATCTGGATCACTAGTGCTCTACGGAGGCCCTAAAGGGACATGGTGATAGAAAGAATATGAGATGGGGAAAAAAAAAAAATATTTCAATGCTTTTTTGTTCTCTCAGAAAAGTTCTGTGAAGAGTTCACCTGAGAAACGGAGAACTTGTGTTCGCTCGCAAAGAACTTTTGACTGGTTCATCTCTTATGATTGTGTCAATGTAGTTTACAGTGATTAAAAACACTTTGAATTAAATATTATATTTTTGTTTGATATTTACAGCTGTTTGAGGATATCAAAAATCTCTTTTTTACTTTATCGAAATGTTAAACATATGTCTACTTCTAATTTATTACTTTAACAGTTAAACTAATCAAGAGATATATATATAAAAAATGTGTGTATGTATACTACATGATAAAAATTGTTTTTTTTTTACCAGTTATTATGTTTTTGTTCCTGAAATCCACCCTTCTGATGGGATCAGTATAATCCAAATTTTTTGGATCAAAGGTATCCCAATCTTTCTAAAAAGTTTTGAACAACACAAACAGATGATTTTTATCCAGATCAAAACCAAGATTGGATTTTGTTATCTAATCTGATTTCACAATCCTTTTTTTCCTTTTGAACATCCCATTTTCAATATCTGATCCAATCTGATAGCCAAAATTGGACCAGATTACTTTTGAACAGCTGGCTCTTGGCGACCAGTTTTAGCTACTTTCAGCTGAAACCAGTTGGCAACACTCGCCCAAACTAATATTTATGAAAAATAACTTTATCCTGAGTGCACAGCTGACCTTTTCAGTTTTAATCTACCTTCATCATATAGTTGACCTGCCAGGGTGAGTGTCTCCACTTGCTTACCCAACAGATATTAAAAAATACGATGACATTGTGTGATACTGGAATTTAAGATTTGAGGCTTAAATTTATACATTTAGTTTATATTTATATGACATGCACGTTAACAAGCACGTGACCCGTGTCAACCAAGCTGTTCAGGACATGCACACTTGCCCATCAACGAACTGCATGCGTGTGTTTCTACTCGAACAGAGTCGAGGCTGTTCTAAATTTGGCATCAGTGCAACTCCCAAACTTGGATACCGAATCCCTTGCAACCATGGCACTCATCACACATTCCTAATAACGTTTAGTCCGCAGTTACATGAAAGACATTCCCATAGATCTATTCTAATGCGCGTGAACTCATACTAACACTCCATGTATAAGAAAAATACACAACTGTGTGTTAGTACTTATACTGTAAGTTATAAAGGTAAGAAGGAAAACTTAAAATTGCGTTGAGGCTATTGTGGGGTGTACAGAACGCAGGTAAATGCTCGTTACTGAAGTGTTGTGTACTCACCGGCAGCTTGGGCTCGATTTCACCTTTACAGCAATGACAGAAGAAGCGGGGTTGTGGAGCAGCAGCCGCCTCCGCCATCTTCACTCAATAGCTTATATAGAACTATGACGTTACGCGCCACGCTTGGAAAGCAGCGTCGGTTGTCATGGAGACGCGTCAGCCCCATCACTGAACACGGAATGTTACGAGTTTCCGAATAGTAAACCGTCATTTCTTCGACAAGTTCATTTAAAATATCGAAAGCGAAGAACGCATGAAAGTAGTTCATTTAATTTAGTATTGATTGTAAACCGATTCTTGGGAATACACACACACACACACAAAAAAAATACAAAAATCCTATTAACCTGACTTTTATTTCAAAATTTTACGATACATCAAGATATTAAAACACACTTTTAAATAATGACGTTGAGAAGACTCGTATAACAAAAAAGAAAAATATAAATAGAAAATTATGAATAAAATACAAAACATACTGAACAGCTCTGGGCTCTTTAAACAACAACAACAAAAAAAACTTGCCTATCAGAAAACGAGTCGGCGGCTGTCGACCAATAGCGTGACTTTGGGGCGGGACTGGCGATAAAGGGCAAGACCTGTGGTTAATAAATATCTTAAAAACAAAAAAGATAATTAAGACCATGGCACTCACCATTTAAGACATTTGCTACTTTTTATGGCCTTGAATTCGATACAACTGGACTTTTTAAGACCCACGGGGACCCAGTAAAATGCATACAAATAGTATAAGATGCATATTCATGAACTTTAATAACACAGTGACACATACAGCAGCAACACAATAACAGTAAAACCAAGTAATACTTTCATTTAGGCATATAATAGAGTGTTAGGCAAAACGTTAGATTGAAAGTACAAAAAGAAAAAGTTACAAATCACAAAAGCAACACAAATATGTTGGCCGCAAATAATCGCATCAGTCTCTGCTACCAAATCTTGATGAGAAGAAATTTGAGTTTCATGTCAAGATATCAAGTTTATTTCTGTATTCCAAAGCTTTCCAAACAACAAATCACCTGCCATAACCCGTGAAAGCATTAGTGGTGTATCACTTAAAAGAGGTACATATAGTAGTTTAAGCTGCATCAAAACATGCTTTTTCATAAATAAGGGTCAAAGCAAGAAATCCATCTACCAGCAGACTAATATGTGAATCCTGAATCTCTACAATAATAAGTGAATCATGAATCTCTACAATGTGATATGGGACTCCTCTCTTTCATTTAAGAAAAACATTTGGCAAGGTAAACGTCACAGGTTTTAAGTAACCTCAATTCTAGAGCAATGAAATGATCCCTTTCCAGGCCATGTACAGCTATTTACAAAGAAAGGAAGAAGTCAGGGGAAAAGCAAAGGCAGAATGTGGCACGTCTTATTTGAATCTGCAAGGCTGTTGCACTTTTTAAGCTTTAGAGATGTACTGTAAATAGACGAGAGTTGTAAGCCAAAACCTGGCGTCTTTTAATGGTCTTTACAAATTATTAGAGTGACTTTTTCTAGCACAATAAATGGAAATAAGACAAGTGTATTAGTTGTATACTGCAGATCCTCATAGAGAGCATTCATATAAACCACAATTTCACATCAGCCAACACCTAGATCCTTTTTGCATGTCTGAACCAAGCCCTGATGCTCAGCAAGACTGACAAACAAAGCCAAAAGAAATCCAATGTTGCATTACTATCATTATGACATGCATGCAAGAGGGGCCAAGGGTAAGTGTGTTGGTTTGCAATTCATTGTGCTAGAATAAGTCACTGTCTCAAGGCAGCGTAACCAATCAGGTTCTTCAACCTCATCTCTTTTTTCATCCAGATCTCTACCGGGGAGCAGTGAAGGCGCCCTGTGCGGCAGAAACGGTGGCATTGGTGGCTGCCTGGCGCACTGCCTGATTGGAAAGCACACCGGTAGCAAACTCAGCCTGGGCCTTCTCAAAGCTCGCTCCAGTCTTCCTGTACATGGAATGAACCTGATAGAAGAATATGCAAGGAATCATCATTAAACGGATCAATAAATTAAAGTTCTACATTCACTAAGATTTAAAAGTTGGTTTTTGAAAGAAGTGCTCACAGAGGCTTCGTTTATTTAATCCAAAATACAGTAAAATCAGTAGGATTGCAAAATATTTTTTCTATTTTAATACATTTCAAAATTGTATTTATTCTTGTGAAGGCAAAGCTGAATTTTCAGCATCATTACTCCAGTCTTCAGTGCCATATGATCATTCAGAAATCATTCAAATATGCTGATTTGGTGTCGATTTCTTATTAGTATCACTTTTGAAAACAGCTAAACATTGTGCGGAGTCTACTTTTTTAAACAATTTGTTTTAGCAACATAAAGGCTTTACCATCACGTCTGATTAATTAAATGTGTCCTTGGTGTATAAAAGTATTAAATGTTACTGACTTTTGAACAGTAGTGTAATTTTAAATCAATCAGATCATTTAGAAAGAGACTAAGGCAAAATGAAGAATCTGGATTTAATATATGATCAAGCATTATTTCAAAATGAAAAGTACTAAAAAGCATGGTACAAAATGTGTACACACACTCAACAATAACATATGAAAATGCAGCTATTGTTCTGCAATTGGCGTTCATTTACACACTGAACGCCAACCAATATGGCATCTGAACGCTATAAAATCGAAGGTTTCAGATGAAATGCTTATGCACCCGATGATTTGTTTCTAGGTCTGTTTTTTTTTTCTGTTTTTACAGTGAGAAAGCCAGCTAAACCCTGGAGTAGCAGTGGAAAAGCTGCCGAAGAGGAATAGACAGCTTCACCATAGGATGAATATAAATATTTAGTAAGGCTTTCAATTTATATTTAGGATTATATCCCTAATGTGACTGCCAACGAATGTGAAAAGATCCATTAGCTACTGTTAGTAGAGATGTGATTTACCCTCTTAAGCAAAATCACTCCCATGGACGCTTGAGCGGTGAAGAGCACAGAACTGATCATCATGATCGCACCCACTGCCTTGTTGTTCTCTCTGAGAGCGGCTAAACTCACAATCCACCCACTGAAACGAATGGGAGAGAAAGAGAGACGTTTAAAGATTGACAAGCCAGTGGCCAAATTTAAGAATGGAATAACACAATTGACTGAAAAGTCAAAAAAAAATTTGTTTTGTCACACTCACCTGAAGCCCCAGCCAGGTATACCGATGGCCATGATAACATAAAGCACCAGTTGGGCGAAGAAGATAAAGAAAAAGGCAAAGAAGTTGAAGGAACTGTCACTCCTGTTGAGAAACAGAGAACAGAAGTGCACAATGACTGATCCGTGATGCTTGGCTGAGACGTCAGTTCTAAACACAGAATCTGTGAACGTACCTGAAGGCTTTGTACACAGGCCTGTACCAACAGAGGAAGGAGCAGGGGGTGAAGAGGAGAATCCAAAGGATTGCAAAACCGAAGCCAACCGGTGCCGAAGTATTACTGGGTTGTCCACAGAACAGAGCCAAACAGGAGATGAGGTTAAAGAGCAAAGTGCATGCCGTGACTATAAGAAGAGAAAGAGAAGTACAAAGTAAGTAAAGTAACGCACTGGAATAGTGGTCCAAAACAACTGATTCATAACACTATTTCATGAATAGTTAAAAATTGCTGAAAGGAAAGGAACAGTTCCACCAAAAAATGAAAATTGTATCACGATCTGGAACAGTATGAGGTTGTGTGTGAATGCATTTATTTATGAGTTCGTTTCCGATATCAGCATTATTATAATATTAATAATAAACTTTATTTACATATAGCACCTTTAAAAGTAGACTCTCTCAAGGCGCTTTACAAAAAAAAAAAAAAAAAAAAAAAATATTATATATATATATATATATATATTATCAAGTACAAATCATAAAATAAAAACATGGGTATACATTTCAAAAAATTCCACCACTAAATAAAAAAATAAAGGAAATTGCGAAGATTTAAACTTGCAGTTGCGAGTTATAAAGTCAGAATTGCGTGTTATAAAGTCAGAATTGTGAGATATAAACAATTGTGAGTTATAAAGTCAAAATTGCATGAAATAAACTCGCTATTGCATCTTATAAAGTCAGAATTGCGAGATATAAACACAATTCTGAGAAAAAACGTCAGTCCTTTTTCCCCTCACAATTGGACTTTATAACTCGCAAATTCTGACTTCATATCATGCAATTGTGAGTTTATATCTCACAATTCTGAGAAAAAAAATCAGCATTTTGAGATGTAAACTCGCAATTGCGAGTCAGAATTGTTTTTTGCTGTAATGAATGTAGTATTAAAGGGTATATTCATAGCAAAAGTAATGATACACCAATACAATATGCAATTAACCTTCTTTCATTAAAACAACAATTACATAAACTTTCAGTTTAATTTCTGATATATATTCTAAACATTTTCCCAGGTGAAAGATTTCTATTAATGGAATTCATAAATAAAACAGTAGCGTAGTAACAGGACAGTCCAGTAAAATATGTTTCAAGTAAAATGAATACTGGTGACTCTTTACATAATAGGTTATAAGTGAGTTCATATAAATGGTTTTGGGTGAACTACCCTTTCAAAATAAACATTTATTTTTCCCAGTATTTACTAATAAGTATTCTGAAATTGAAAATGGCCAAATACTGTTCAAATAATCAGTCTGTCCAATTTATTGGTCAATCAACAACAGACTAACAATTTCAGTTTAACACAGAGGATGAAAATAATTCATAACTGAAGAATTTACTAAGGGTGATGATATAAACCAGAACCATCCGCACACTTTAAAAGACTAAAGCGAGCAAACTTACACATCCAGTAGTAGTACATGGTTCTGACAGTGCGCTGGAAGTTTTGGCTGATCTCCACATTAATGTCCTGATAGAAACACGGTTTCACCGGGCAGAAGGAGGGCAATGGGGGCCAATTATTCTGACGAGCTGAGGGAGAAGGACACAGAAAGAGATTAATTTCCCCATTCATCAATCATATCTGCCAGCATCACTCCATTAATGTCTTGTTCATTACTGCCGAGGTCTAAATCTCACTCCTTTGAAAATGCCATCCATCCATCAATGTCATCTTTTTAACCGTTCTGTTTCTTTGTCCCCTCCTCTCTCATTCAGGTCTCATTCATCTCTACACCTTCATCATAACCCTCACTAACAATTTCAGAAGACCATCTAAATAATTACTTCGGTTCTTAAAATACACTAGTTTTACATCACTTTTCTATTCCTACAGCTCTCTCCAGGATTCAAAAAAGGTGTAAATTTGGTGACGACCTGTAGTGAAAAAAGCAATGATGAAATCAAGGTTTTAGTACAATGTTACACTTTGCATGATCCGCTAATCTTGACTGAAGCCTCATTCTTTAAAAAAAAAAAAAACACAATGATTGCTTGTCCCATTTTCTGTGGCGAAAATCTGCAAAATTGCGATACGTTGCTTATTCACATGTGGTGAAATGTGCAAATGGAGCTGAGAGTACTTCACTCTTTTTGGCAGCTGAATTACTTTTATTCAAAACTCTTTCATAATGCATACGGATAAGTGGTGGTTGCACATATAAAACCACTATGTTATGATGTTTGTCAGGTCATCATGTACGGTTGCTAAGTTGTTATGCATTAAAATTTTATTCAACAGGTTATGAACGGCAAAACTAATCACAAATTGCATGACACCAGCCAAAAATTGAAAATGAAAAAAAAAATCACTGTTCACTGAAGATGTTACGTTTATATTTACTTCCCCTGGCAAACACACAAACTAAGATATTTTCCCTGCATCCTTCACTCACAGGCTCCGGAACCAAGTGCATGGGCATCCAGCTCTCTCTCTCTTCTCTCCAACTCCTTTGCTTTTCTTTCTAGTTCCTCCTGCTTCCTCAACAGATCTGCTGTGGTGGCATTTACTGCAGACTGCAACAGAGAGAGAGAGAGAGAGACACACATTAATAAGCATTTCAGCAAAGTATTAAAAAGACAATATATATATTTATGGTCAACTGTTTTCCTAAACAGGAAACAAATTACAGCTGAAATTTGGTCATAATCAAATTATACTGTGCTATACATAACCAAATAAATTATATTCCACAGCAGTATGAACTTTTAGTTAGTTAGTAGAAAATACACTACAATTCAAAAGTTTGGGGTGGCCAAAACTGCATATACAGTATTTGCTTAAAAAAAAAGTAATATTGTTAAATATTGTTAAAATTTAAAAATAATTTTTCTATTTTAATATATTTAAAAATGTAATTTATTACATGGTGGAAAAGCTGAATTTTCAGCATCATTACTTCAGTTTTTGGCATCACATGATCCTTCAGAAATCATTCTAATATGGTATCTATCAGATTTGGAGCTTAAGAAACATTTCTTATTATCATCAGTGTTGAAACAGTAGTTGCTCCTTAATAGTGAAAACTGTGATACTTTTTTTTCAGGATTATTTGCGAATAGATAATTCAAAAGAACAGCCTTTATTTGAACATTATAATAGTATTTACTGTTTGATCAAGTTAATGCATCCTTGAATTTAGAATTTAAAAAAAAAATCAGTAACACAACAATAAGTTCATATTAGTTAATGACTTTAGTTAACATGAACATGTTTATTTCAACATTTACTAATACATTATTAAACTCAAAAGTTGTATTCGTTAATGCATTGTGAACTGTATTTTTGTATTGTGTTTGGACTGTATTTTAATAAGCTAACATTAACAAAGATGACAAATACAGTAACAAATGTATTGATCATTGTATGTTCATTCATGTTAATCAATATATTAACAAATTAGACCTTATTGTAAAGTGGTACCAAAAAATCTTACTGAGCCCAAACTTTGGAACAGCATATTTTATTCTAGACTTTATTTTATTTTATTTTGTATTATCTTGCTATTCCCATAAACAGCATAATAATCAACAATCAGTAGTCCTAAAAGTCATTCATGCAAATCAATTTAATTATATTATATTGTGAAAAATACTTAAATTCACCCATAGATCAAATTATACAACCATCATGCAATATACAGCTTGATTGCTTGTTAACTACTATAGAACTGCATCATAGTAATAACAGATCTAACTCTAGCATAACAGTACTAAAATATTACTTTATATGTGAAATTGGAAGCATAAACTGGTTTGACAAGAAGATATTTAGTAAATGTCCTGATATACGATAATAAGATATTTCACAATGATGATCATGCACTTTCAAAATATCAAGAATATTTATGTTGTACAGGAAAACCACATGACCTTATTTTACTCCTAAATTTAAAAACCCATTATGAAAATCCATAGGAAAATTTTGAGGGAACTTGTTTTGAATGACAGGTTTTGACATCATCCCTGCAGCATTTTAATATCGTGGTATAAAAATGTGATGCTGTCACACGCCTAGCAATCATATTAAATCCAGTTTACGCACCTGTGTGATCAAATATGGCTGATTCAGTTGAAATTCTGTGTTGAGTAACAAGCAACGGACTATTTAAAAACTAATCAGCACCTGTGTTCCGTTGGATCCATAATTCCTGGGCTCAGTGGGCGTGGTCCTGGTGGGAGGCGTCTGGGCAGGAGGTACAGCGGGAGATGTGGCTTCGTAGGGAGGAGGAGCCTTCATTACCCAAAACAAAAAAGCAGACAATTCATATCATCATGATAATCAGGCAAAAGGTTCTGACACACTGACAATTTTCTCTTGCAGAGGTAACTGAAGTTGAAATGAAACAATCCAATCATGTGATGTATTAATAATTAAAGGCTATGTTAACTATGTAACTCGGCCTCCTCACCCCCTGTCAGGGTGGGCATATTTACCTCTGGTGTGTTGTTGTCAAATGGGTTGTAGAGGTCCAGCGTGGCATAGCCAGTGTTGCTGCTGTGCTGGGTCACTGATGGATCCTGCAAACAGAGGAAAAACAAACCTTTCAGTTCATTTAGAGAAAGTGCTAGATAGTGATTAAATATCTGGGCTGATGCCACAAGATGTCCAATTTTTAAAACAAGCTCAAGGTGGCCAATCTTGCACTGATATCATTGTTTCTGAAACTTCATCTGCTAGGGGACTGGCCTTCAAAACATAAAAAGACATGAAATCCTTCTGATAAACCGAGTAACTGACCAGCAATAACTTATGACACACATGGTTGAATTTTATTTTTATTGTGATCTTAAAAACTTTAAAAAAAAATAAAAGCCTTACGGTTACATTTAGATAGAAATATAAACTGCACCTATTTCAAAATAAAAATGTATTATTTATATTTGCCTTATTTGGCCTTTATATAATTCTGGAACCCTTGTGTGAGTTGTGATATTTTTACTTTTTACCACTAATTCTCTAAAATGTTAAAAACAGTACAATAAACAATGAGAAGATGTCTTCACACTTGATTTATACAAGCCATTTTAGGGTACGTTGACACAACAATGATGTGCTGAACACTGAATTTTTTTCTTTTCGACAAACTAACAAAAAAAAGCGGTATTATCCATGCCAGGCCAGTAGTTGGCGATATTACTTTGTAAAGAAACACTATGCGCTTATAGACTGAACATGTCACTGTTTTCACAAATTCTCATTTTTGTAATTTACACGGAGACGACAACGGTACTGATTGAGTTTTTGACCCACAAAACGCTGTTGTTGTGTAAATGCGGTCACACGCGTACAAAGTTTTCCGTTTTTAGTTGTTGCGTAAATATCCTCATTTAATAATTTTCCTTGAAAAAATGATTTAGTGTCCATTTACACGACATCGTTTTCAACTAAAAACTGAAATTTTATGCGTTTTGCCCGTTCATTTACACGACAACAGTGTTTTGGAGGCCTGAAAATGCCAACTTTTTAAAATGCGTTTCAAAGTGCAAGTTTCTGAAAATTATTCCGTTATCATTACCAAAAAATATTTGAAAATGGTGAAAATTTGTGAAAATTATGTCCGTGAGTATTACGTGTTCAGTCTATAGTGGTATTTCTTTACAAAATGACACCGCCAACTACTGGCCTGGCATAGATAATACAGCGTTTTTGTCAGTGTTGCCACTTTTACACTGTTGCTGCGGGTTGAAGTGACCCCAAATAACATGATATTCAGACCCTGGAGTGCACATTTGACCAGGGGAACTCATTTCAGAATGGTAGATGTCACTTTATAACGGTTTCATATATTCTCAAGCTGGATAACAACTAGGCCTATATGAAATGCCTGAACTTTTAATCAACATAAAAACATTCAACGGGTGTTGATATTCCACATACGTAGTTGTAACAAAAAAACACCGAGATGTAATAAACCCTGTTTGAAAGCAACGTATTATTAATGAAATGTCGTTCACTGTTAAGTGCGTATGTTCCACCACCTCCATACTCAGACAGACACATATGTCAGTAGGTTACTAGAGGTGCCACAACATGAGGCGACATGATCCGCTACAGTGTCAGTGGCACATGACACGACGCAATCCATCGGCACATGTCACAAGTTTAAGCGGCACATG
This sequence comes from Opsariichthys bidens, assembly GCA_037194245.1. Taxonomy (NCBI): domain Eukaryota; kingdom Metazoa; phylum Chordata; class Actinopteri; order Cypriniformes; family Xenocyprididae; genus Opsariichthys; species Opsariichthys bidens. The sequence goes on from CM074306.1 coordinate 5,454,322, forward strand.
TCCCTGACGAGCGGATGTGTCTCTGAGCAGAGCCGCATGTGCTGGAGAGGCTTCCGAGGAAGATGTCATACCTCTCCATTTCCCGTTTTCAGTCCATTAGTGTCGTGTAAACGAACCCTTAATTCATTTACAATTAAAGCAAGTCAAATTAAGACTGGAATACCACGACACAACCGTACAATATAATGTTTACCAAATTTAACTGGTCTAAGTCTTACGACAGCATCACAAAAATAGACAAGCACTACACCAACAGTTTTCCAAAGACTCGACAAAAATATATTACCTGAAATGGATTATGGTCATCGGCCGAATCAGGAAAAGTGGTGTATTTTGACATCCTCGCGCTGGTTTGGCGGAGACGTTAAAATAGGTTAAACTTAACTGCGATGACCAAGTACAGACCCAAACAGTGTTATATAGCGGATAGTTACAGGCAGAAGTTAATATAGTTTAGTAAATACTTGATTATTATAGCACAGTTTAACAAAAACAAATCACGGGTAACACTAACCAGCTAACCGACAGACATTACAACGAGACGTCAGGTATCCGTATGAATTCTATAACATATCTTGTCCTTCTTTTAAGTAATTTTTTGGTGTTTTTATTTATTTACTTATTTTCTTTTTGTTAGATATTTCCAGCAACACGATTTTGTTTCAATTTTACTCTGACATCACTGGTGTACAGCGCTAGTGTACAGGAAATGTGTTTGTCACATGACAGGGGTGTTGCCAGGTTGCACGAGAGAAATAGGCAATGTAGTCTGAAAAACAGCAAAAATGTTCATTTTCCGTTCCGGAGGAGTAAACTGCTGAATAACATGTTTTTTAAAAATCACTTCAATTTACAAATAAAAATATCATTAAAATATTTGCATTAATACTGTAAATAAACCCGGATGTCGATATTTTAATAATAATTTTTATTTTATTTATTTATTTATTTTAAACTGGCCAAAGTCGCTTATATTATGCGGACATGGCAACACGGCAGAAGAGCGTCATTGAGGAAGTCTCTACGTGACATGACGGTTAAAAGCCAATAAGAAAGAGCAATTATATCACATGATGGAGGAGAATCTTTGGGGAAAAAACTAGCAAGGGGGCCTTTCGTTTAACAAATTAAAATTAATTCTTCATTTTTATAATTATGTTTATTTTTTTAAACAACAGCATGGCTACTATTTCCTGTCTATCTATCTATCTATCTATCTATCTATCTATCTATCTATCTATCTGCTGTCTATTTATCTATCTATCTATCTATCTATCTATCTATCTATCTATCTATCTATCTATCTATCTATCTATCTATCTATCTATCTATCTGCTGTCTGTTTATCTATCTATCTATCTATCTATCTCTATCCATCTATCTATCTATCTGCTGTCTGTTTATCTATCTATCTATCTATCTATCTATCTATCTATCTATCTATCTATCTATCTATCTATCTATCTATCTATCTATCTATCTATCTATCTATCTATCTATCTATCTATCGTGGAAATCGGTTAATGGTACGATTTATATTTAAAATCTTATACGGTTCCCGTTTCAACCGCTGGGCGTCACTGTTGCCTCGAAAATTGAGTTAGCAACGTAATTTCCATTTGTAAAACATAGGTTGGGACCCGGGGCAAGTTGTCCCATGGGGAAGAATGCTGAAAGCTTGCAATTCTCACGTCATGTGAGTTCACATGGGTGACAGGAGGGCATAAAGTCAGTCATATGATACCTCAAACACAAACAACCTCAATCACTGCACACACACACACACACACACACATAGCCTACACATAACGATCACCCTTCTTTATGCTCTCTCATACAACTGTTTATTCAATTCCATTCACTTTTAGAAGTTTGACCTCACTGACATTCAGAATGCTTTCTCTGATCATAGAGTTTCTGCTGCCGCTTATATAATTTGGTCCAAAAACAATGCCGCACTTTGACTTCAGTCTTGACCAGATGTAGATGAAGTTCACACATATTGAATGGGAACCAAACAATCCACCAATTGGCTTAGAGACAGCATGGCTCCTGGATTGCATTATTTTTATGCTCTGATCTTGGTGTGCAAGCTTCCAGTGAAGTTCAAATGCATTGCATCAATCAATGAGCATGACAGAGCACTGGTAAACAGGAATGAGACCTTAAATGAACAATTTAATGGAAAAACAATATGCTTTTTAGCTTTGAGTTCAGAGGAAGGTTATAATAAAGTGACAAAGATTTGTCACTATTAATTACTCAAACCATATTTCTTTTACAACATCCCGGTCTCTTCTCTGAGTGGGTGTGTCCGTGCTTTCTTTTGCTTTCCTTTGAAACCGCAACATTCCTCAGCCAATCAAGCGATGCATGGCCCCATGACATCACCGCCTGTGGAATGAGCTGACATGAAGTCCGCACTGATGAGTTGCCAAGGCAACCACCAGGGATGGAAGGAGCTTCACTGGACCGTGTGTGCTTGTGGGTTTTGCCACTGATTCCCAGCAGTATGGTGTCAATTAAAGAAGGGTAGAAATCATGATCTGGGACTAATTTAGTGCATACCACCACAAGGGGCTTAAACCGCACAAGGCCAGAGTTAAATACTCGGTGAAGACTTGACAACCTTGTTCTAGTGTGCTTGTAAAAGTAATCTGTTTAACGAGGTGCGCAGTGAACGCGCCAGGAGTTGGGTGGATGTGAATCAGTGTCTGAAAGCATTTTGGCATTCTCTTGAAACTGTAAACTGAGTCAAGAACATCAGACAGCCAGATGGAACAAATTGAAGTTCATGCTGTGCAAATATACGTTTTCTGAAGAAAATGTTAGTGTTGCTTGTGCAAAACTTGTTGAAACCATGAAAGGATGCGGTGGGTGGTTGCTAGTGTGTTGCTAAATGGTTAGTATAAAAACTAGTAATAGATTCACAATTAATAGTTTTTATTCTTATCACCAGGGCTTAACATTAACTCTGTCACTCCTACTAGCCACTTTAGCGGATTGAATTTTATAATCTATATATATATATATATATATATATATATATATATATATAGATATATAGTTCAATGTAGTGTCAAAAATATCTTCTTCTTTTTTTAATGCATACTGAAATATCTGAAATGCTTCCAATGCTCATTTGCCGTGGAATAGATACATGATACCAGCAGCGTTTTCTCACTCTCTCATCTCTCTGACAGACAGTTGATACACAAACCCGCCTCCCCTCACTCATTTGTTTCATTTGCTCCGGATGAATGTTGTTGGTGTCAAAGGGCTTGAATTCCGGCGTGGGATTGCACGTATTGCACATAATTTTACTCATTTCCACAGATTTGTTCACACACCCTCTGCATATGCGCGCACACATAAAGCTGCCTCTCTGCACTTAAACAGTTAAATACATGCAAAATAATGTCAAAATGCAGGTCTTGACGAGTATTTACGTAAACACAGTCAGTTATGTTTAAAGTGAACATAAACAGTTGAGAAAATAAATGCATGAGCAACAGTAAAATGGATCCGTGCTTCAGGTCTTAAAGTGACAGCAGCCTAATATACCTGCGGCAAAATTATGAGATAATATTAAAAATATCTGTATGGCTGTTTTCCCCTATGGTATCAATGTCAAAACGGTGGCCAATGAAAATGGTAAGTGGCTTGTAACTTTGGAAAACCACTAGCCACAATGGCTAGTGAGCAAAAAAGTTAATGTCAAGCCCTGCTTACCACCATAGCAAACTCCACAAAAATATAGCCACTGCATCTGATTTTGTTAAGAAGAGCTTATGGACTTTCTGAACCTCTTCCAGAAAGTATGTAAACTTAAAGGTACAATATGTATTTTTTCACAGCTAGAGTGAACAAATTCAAAACAGGCGTAGCTCGATGACACCGAAATTGGGCGTGGGATCCTGGGAGATGTAGTATTCACCTCACAGCCAGGGGAAAAGAATCCCAGGGGACAGATTTCATATTCATGGATGAGATTATTAACGTTACTGTAGTATGAATCAGGACGGAGTGCTGTTGGAGCAGAACGAGGCTCGGACGAGAGGACACACGGTTCTAGAGCAGTGGAATTTATATCATGCCACAGTCGCCGCTTATGCTTCTTCCAGTCAAGTGGTAACACAGTGGTTTATCGTACTAGATACATTTGAGTGTGTTGATGTTATAAATGAAGTTATAACATTACTTTGTGCGTTCGCTCAGCGGCTGCTGCAGACTCTTGTTGCACACTGCAGTAAGAAAGATCAATATTACAATATCATATTAATATAATCAAGAAAACAAGATTCAAGCTATAAGACTAAATGTGTTGAGCTATGTAACAATGATTAGTGCTCTGTGTATAATTGTATCCAAAAAGTTGTTCCCTTGTCTAATAAAACAATATATTAAAGCGTTTTTGGCATTTCCATGGTTTTTACAAAATAAAACTGGAAATCGAAGGTAACGCAGGTATGATGTCATTGATAGGCGACGCACAAACACCGTGTTTTAATCAAAAAATCGTACTGTGACAAGCAGGGCGGGGCGAGAGCCGTGAAGGAGCTGGTGACGCGAGTGATGATGAGCGCCAGCTGCACGCTACACCGGTCTCGTGACCCTCACAGAGGAGCTCCAGAAGCATTAAAGGGGGGCAACGACAGTGAAGGACGAGAGAGGACCAGGCCTGGATTTTACTTTATGTTTTATTATGTTTACTTTCATTTTGTGCTTTGTTTATTTTATTATTATTAAAATGCATTGAACGTTCGCCGGTTCCCGCCTCCTTCTTCCCTTACAAACGAACTGTGTTACACGTATATATTGTGCCTTTAACGGCATCCTCTGTACACTGCAGCATACACACATTTCATGGGTTATATGAGTTTAAAACTCTTAACAGGACCACTGAGACTCGTAGAAAACACAGCACACTGAAATTATGCGCAATCTTGAATAAGTCTACTGTGAGCTCTGTTGTCTGGGAACCTGGAAAATTCATCACTGGCAGCAGACTGGAAAAACACAGCAGTCTTTGAAAACTGTGTGTCTGTGGCAGAATGGAATAGAATTTAAAGTATCAGCAACTTTTTGCATCATTTATTCATATTCTTTTATTAAGCTTCCCGATGCATGTGCCCCAGATTTAGCATAAAGCAAGAGTTTGGATCATGGATCTGGCTGCAGAAAGACAAAAAAAAGAGAGGAATGACAGCCATTCTCACTGACCTCATGCAGTAACTAGCTGCAGATGGGAGAGAGAGCAGAGGGAATATAACCTTCAAAATATGAAATCATTTTTCTTTTCTAATGTTTACTCACTCTTTCCGTACCTCTCCCTCATTCCCCCATCACTCTTTGCCAGGAAATCATTCAACAATTGATGTACACTCGTGAAATACAAATTTATAGTGTTGTTCAAACCGGCGAGTGGTTGGATCAGGAGACAGAAAGCGAGAACAGACACAAAGGGCACTTTGAAGAGAAGGAATGAGGCAGAAAATGAGCGAAAAAATGCAACCAAGGTCAGAGATTTATATATCCAGGCAAGATGATAACAGTGAAGAAGTCATGAGGTTTTGGGGGGTTTATTTGTATAAAGGTTTATTGCCAAATCTTTCTGATTAATAAGCCACATTGTGGCATATACATGAAACTGCAACATAAAATGCACAAACAACAATAAATACACTTTTCAGATAATGCATTAGAATGAACAATGCAAACTCACACCATCTATACAAGTACCCTCTGACCCTTCAAACATCTCTCCACCTCTGACACACAAACTTAGCACATGTCAAACATATAAAAAGTGGAAGGAATAGGCTATTTGTACAATGATAAACTAGTGTTTTAGCACACTGTGGACATAGTTGAGATGGAATGAACTGAGGTATCCTTCAGTCTCGTTCATACACACGGGTGCAGACAACATCTCCGGCTCTCATGGTCTGGAAAATAAACATCAGAAACCACCATTCAACTTTAAGATTCATATCCGATGGGCTTAATCATATAAACACATGTTAAATATTCACATTGTTCTCTGAATTCAAAGAATAATCATTTTCATTTTGTACCATGCAACACTAAATTAAAGTTACAAAATATCAATAGGAGCAAAAAACACAGACATTGAGGGGCCTGTTTACTGTAAGTGGCCTAAATGTGAGATGTGTGACTTCTAATAATGTGAACATCTACTCATCAATATAATGAGGACGAATGAACAGCATCTCTGTAAGGTGATGAGCATTTTAAAGGGTTAGTTCACCCAAAAATGAAAATTCTGTCATTTATTACTCACCCTCGTGTCGTTCTACACCCGTAAGACCTTCAAAAGAGCGTTTCGGTTCAAATTAGTGCGGATTGTGTATCAATCATTATTGAAATTTCGAAACACTTATCATGTAACAAAGCCTCGTTTACTGAAATCATGTGATTTTGGTGCTCCGAACCACTGATTCGAAACAAAAGATTCGTAAAGCTTCAAAGCAGGCCATTACTAGATATTGTTGCCATCGCATTTTATCAAAAATATCTTAATTTGTGTTCTGTAAATGAACAAAGGTCTTAAGGGTGTGGAACGACATGTAATTAATGACACAATTTTCATTTTTGGCTGAGCTAACCATGCTACTGAGATAATTCAGCTGAGTATCTTCAAATAGTCTGAGTGGCGTACTTACGAGAATCAGTTGGCCATCATTGGTCAGTTCACGTGTCCATGATGTTTCAGGCCCCTCCCCCTTCTGCAGCGTCTGCTCACAAGTGATTTTACTATCTGTCTCCCACTTTGGAAAACTCTGAGGAGAAGTTGAAATAGTTAGAAAGTAACGAAGAATGTGGGTATTCATTTAAAATGTCAGATTGTTTGTAGAAAACATACATCATAGTGTTTGTGTGTATAGATAAAAGTGAACTTTCACCATCAAATAAAGTTATATAGTAATATATAGTTTAGTATTAGATAATAATAATGCTAATAATATATTTTATATTCAATGATATGTAAATGTAAATGTAGAGAAAAATACGATGTATGGAATGATGGATTGATAGAGAAATGATGGATTGGTGGTATTACTGTGCATGGGCGTCCATCCACCGTAGTCTCGTTGAAGGACTCGCCCACCGTGAAGGACACATGAGTGGTCCGCACACTAGTGGAGGTCTGAATGGAGAGGCTTTCTCCCTGCTGTGTAATCTCAACAGCTGGTTTGGAGGCTGCTGCAACTGCAATCTTCCTCAGAAAGACATTTACGCCTGTTGAACACACCAACAAACGTGCTAAGAAATTATAAGGCCATTTATCATGATCATAAATCAAAGCCGTTTTTCCTATGCCCAATTTCCTGTCTTTAATGAGCATGTCCAATTTCCTCTGGAATGTTTTACCCTTTAAACAGTAAATTAGGTACCCCACTCTGAATGCTTACTCCAAAGAAATATCTCTCTTTTTTTTATATTGAGTTACAACAGTGAATTTATTATATTTTATTTAGGGGCAACAGTATACTTAGTTTGCACTCTCCCGATGTGAATAATTGGGGTCGAGGGACGGTGTGTCTGCAGAGCCAAACGGCTGGCCGAGGGGCCCCGTTTCAGGGTTTGTGAGCCTAATCCCATGAAGAAGTGAAGCATAACATTTTTCCATGCAGCTTTCCATTGATTATGGTGAAACTGAGTCTCAGTATGTTTGTTTTTTATTTTCGACGGTCCACTTTTAACATTCTACTAACTATAAGTAACTTTTCCAAGCATATTGTCAACTTTTACATTATTAAGTCATGAAGACTGCTTAACATCTGCTTTATTTTTGATGGTCCCCCAACCGACATTCTACTACTTATTCTACTAACCCAAAGAGTTAGTTGACATGTTGCAGAATTACTTATATAGAATAAGGTGGACCATTGAAAAAAAGTTTAATCTTTAAAAAAAAAAAAAATTAATGATATTGGCATGCAATCATGCAAGTTTTTTTTTTTTGCCTGGTTAATAACAAAATGATAACAAAATGGATAATATGGCAAAACAAGTAATAATATCAAACATATGCCACTTATGCCTTTTTACAAGACAGCTACAACACATTTAGGTCTTTTTAAAACAACCAACATTAAAATAACCAACACGAATACAAAGATCACATTTTAAGAACTGAGTTTGAACTTTGAATGATTTCTCATTTTTATAATGTTTAAAACTCACCGAGAGCTTTCAAAAGCTCCTCGAAATTTTCGGAACTTTTCATTTTCCAGGATCCAGAAAAGTCAGCAAACGTTCGCTCCACGTTCGATTCCATGTTTCTTCCGATCTTTTCTTTCAGACGGTTTTGGATGGCTCTTCTCTTCTCATCTGCCGGCGTTCAGTCTTCTCTCGCTCAGTTCAGCCTGTAAATGTGCGCTGAGTTCTCGACCAATCCGGAGCGTTTGCGCCTGTGCGGCGTTTTATTGGACGGCCTCTGCTCGTGCACAATGTGCTTCCAGTAAAGAGTCAACTAGAACCCTATTTGCCCCACCATATGCCTTGAGCGATCGGATCATGATGCTAATTCTTCAATTACATCTTAATACGTGTTATTGTTATTTAGCGGGCGCTTTTATCCAAAGTAACTTGCAGCAAGACCTTGCTCGTGGACCACCTCCTCTCAACTTGGAGTTCTGCACCAACTTGTTTTAAATAATATATTAAATTTAACTTTTAGTTAGTTGTATCTAGCCATTATTTCAGAGTTTTTGTCAAACAAGGACTTTTTGTTTAAAAATTGATATACATGGAAACCCCAATATTATTCAGACCCCTTTCCCTCGTATAAACATGCCAACAAAGACATCTCAAGCTGAGCTTTGTTAGAATTCAAACCACAACAGCCAGCTATTGTCAGTCAATCATATCACAGCTTCAAATCTCTTCTGTCTCTTGCTGAGGCTGCTTGACTCCTCTGCGTCTGAGGCCTAACAAGATCTGACTTTGAATCGGCATTTAGACTTCCTCTAAAGTTTTCAGGGGCTTTGTATTTCAAAATAATTTCAATAAGCCACTGCTTTGAGACTATAACAACAAATACTTTACAATAAGGTTCATTGGATAACATGAAGTAACTGCACTTCTACAGCATTTATTTGTGTTAATTTCAACATTTACTAATACATTATTAAAATTTTGTTAACATTAGTTAATAATACACTGTGAACTAACATGAACAAACAATGAACAACTGTTTTCATTCAAGATTATTAAATACAGTAACAAATGTATTGCGGTTAGTTCATGTTAGTTAATACATTGACTAATGTTTAACTAATGAACCTTTTTGTAAAGTGTTACCCAAATAGTGTAGTAAAATAATATCCATAATAGTCAATTATAAAGTAATATTTCTTTTTAATACCCTTTTCTGTAATAAAGAAGTGTTGGTAAGAAAAGTAAGTAATTTTGAGTTCATTGAAATTAAAAATTTGAGTTAATACAATGAAGGTGATTGGTTTAATGAACAGAAACTCAAAATATTATGTTATCTTAACAACATTATGCGATTCTGTGACGGTATCGTTGATAATTCATCTTAAAATGCTTTAAGACAAAACTGTTTTTTAATCATTCTACTCAAAAATGATTTCTGATGATTTCAATCAAATTTAATATTATTATATCCACATGAATTTTGCCAATGGCTCAGTATGACCTTACTAAATGATGAAGTGTCATCATTAGTTTTCTTCAATCAGTCCCATTCGTTCTCTCCAAACACACTCATTCACTTTCTTGCTCTCGCTTTGCTCTAATCTGCTTCACTTCATTTCGGTTTTGTTCCTTGTGTGCACGTCTCCACATTCCTCATACAAATGGCGTGAAAGACGCGGCAAGGAGACGAGAAGCAAATGGAGTGTTTGAGTGGCCAAAAGGGAGCCAGGGAGGAGAGAAAGAATGAGGCCATGTAAACTGAAACCACATCCTCTTCTCCAAATGCTCGGAGGTAATTACCAGTCGATTCCTTAGTTGCTCTCCACCCGTCTCTTTTCCCTCCCTTTACCCCCTGATCCCACCCCCCTACCAAGAACATTTCAACAAGTCTGGATAAGAAATGATATCCCTGGAAATGGAACAGAGGAAAAGTGGAGGGGGAAAACGAGTGAGAGAGAAAGAAAGAAACTGTATATTTTCAGCCAGAATGGAGACAGTGGCAAAAGTTCAAGCGGTTTTCTTGCTCTCACTTTGAATGCTTCCCCTAAAAGCACATCAGCAAGTCTTTCTTTGAAGTGGTCAAGTCAATAAAGCTACTTGAATTTGAATGAGAAAACAATCCAGATCCCACACTCACCTACTACTGACCCCATTATCCGGGAGACGAAGAGGAATTCATGTATGAGAGAGAAAGACAGCGAAAGGAGGGGGAATTTTTCTACATAAAAAGTCAATTATTGGGAGACAAAGTGAGCAGTTTGTGATAACAATCACTGATGACCCAAGTCCACATGCCACGTGAAGAGCCGCAAAACATAATAGGAGCTCAATGGGCCAAATGAACAAAGTAGAGAAGGCTTAGTTAAAATATGGCATGTTATGTTTTTAAATTATGTAGGCTACTAACATCTAAAATGAAGGAAAAAAAACGAAACATTTTATTATTAGCCTATAATACTTCAGCTGTATCTTCAACAAAATCTCTAATCAACAAAAATGCTGAGAATATTGCTAATCATTTCAAAGGTTTTTGCCATGTCCTTAATTTAAATGTTCCTCCTGCAAAGTGTTATGATGAAATTTAAGAAGAATAAACTTAAGAAGATTAATAATATCAAGTTTGTCCCTAGCGTAGCTCAATCTCTCACTCAGCAAAGCTTAACTTTAGCTCTTTAATTCCCTCCTGTTACGTTCCGTCCTGTTTTGTATATGAAGCTATAATCTGTTAAAGTTTTGGAAGTCAATCAATCTAATTGATACATTTACTTGATTCATTTCTCTTTTGTGTGACTGAGCCGTTGAAATACTCAGTCCATGTCGTTTCAAGAACCGCAACCGTTGATTTTTGAAATCCATTTGGCGCCACCTAGAGTTCGCGCGCTCACGTACAGGAACTGTCAGTTTAACAGATCTCATTTCCATCCGAGCACAGTTGACGGTTACACGGCCGAAAGATGGCGAGCCACCTTCGTTTCGTCGCTCGGACTGTCATGGTCCAGAACGGCAATGTCGATGCGGCTTATGGCGCTCTAAGCAGGTACTTATCGAGTGATTTTGAGATCCGTCATCTAAAGTAAAGAAATGTCGTTGTATATCTTTGAGTTAAGCTTTAATAACTGATGTGATATTATCACATCACGACACATGCCGAAGGAGGAGGACCTACCTCTGGTAACACATAACCCGATTAAAGAACATTTGTATATTACATAATGATTAAAAAGTTGTAGGGTTAGTCATATATTAGTTTGTGATAATGTTTTATATATTGCATAGACCTTCAGGGATCGTTGTAATCGTTGGCCACGCCCTCGCGTCAACGTCCTTGCGTAATGTGTTTGTTGACGCACGTTGCCTGGGGTGTTATTTTATTATTTATTATATAATATTATAGTTTGCATTAACTGTATTTTGAATTGGCTTTTATCTATTTATTTTAAGTTTATATTTTAATTTTAGTTTCGTTTTCAGTAATCTTACGTTAATTTTTTTTTTTATATTACTATTTAGGTTTAATGAGATTAGTAATATTAGCTCTTCTTATTTCAGTTATGCCAAAGTAAGATACAAGGTCAGGCAATTTTTGGTTAGTGTACGTTTTTTTCATTGAATATTTATATTTAGTTTTTTCATGCTCTATTTCAGTTGACACAAATGTTTTTAATAGTTTGTTAAGCCTAATTGATGATAACCCTGGTCACTAGAAAGAATCCCTATGCTTTAATAATCTCAAATTCAGTTTTAGTCTGCTTTATTTATACTTTATACTGATCTATTTATACTGCATTTGTATTTCCAATGTGTTTGCAGTATAGCATGAACTCTGATGAGAAACTATAATGAAATAATGAAAATAAACAATATTTAAATATATATTTATAATATAAATTAATTATAATATACATATACATGTGTGTGTATTTATATATATATATATATATATATATGTGTATATATATATATATATATATATATAAAATTTAAAATATATTTAATTTAAATTATAAATATGTAATGCACAAATGAAGTGAAGCAAAATGATATAAAGTAGCAGTGTGAATAGAAACTTGTAAGGGAGATGTGTCACTGCAGAAGTTTCTTTAGAGGGTGCAGTTGAGTTGAAATCAGTCAAAACTCTTGCCTTGGATAGGTTTATAATCTTACTTTCGCAACACTTAAGCTTGGATTTGGTTTGAAAGGTTGCCTTGTTTTCAGCTATAAAACCAAATAATTATTTTGGCTATTTCATGTTTACAAATATTATAGATGTTATGTACTCTTTCTCACTCTTTTTCTCTGCAGAGTGCTGTCCTCGGATGGAATAATTGAATCTGTGAAACGTAGAAGATACTTTGAGAAACCCTGTCGTGAGCGACAGAGAAAGAGCTACGACAACTGTAAGAGAATCTACAACGCTGAGATGGCCCGAAAGATATCGTTCGTAGCAAGGACACAAAGACAAGATCCATGGCTTGGATGTTAGGATGACATAAACTGACTGTTCACGTTGACCAACAGATGAGTCATGCATTGTGATCGGCCTCAGAAACACCTTTGGTGTTTTGTGGAGATCCACAGGAACATTTTAACACTTAGACCATCAAAAGGTCATTGCAGGACTGTGTTCTGTCATCACCCTATTTCTATTTTGGATGTTGTGATATTGTAGGCTATAAACCATTGTATGATGTTGTTAATAATAAGAACTTAAGAGTTTGAATCAACATCATTAACAATAAATGTGTTTTATCGAATGCAAAAAGTTTATTTTCAGTGCTAGCAGCTTAAATGTGCACATTGCACAATTGCTTGAAGCTTAAAGTAGCAAACCAGTTGAAACAAACACTAAAAGTTTTAAAACTCAGGCAGAAGCAGGCATAAAGTGAGAACAGGGTAGTCACACATTAATCTTATCTTTTTCTCCATGTTAATATTTTGAAAATGCAAAATGTCCAGTGAAATCTGAGACTTGAGACAATGATTCATTGAAGTCTACACACTTTTTTTGTCTATGTTATCGGTCTACATTTTTAAGTGACTGGTTAAATATTGGGGAGTGTTGCTAAAGTGGAATAACCCGAGGCTTTAAAATAAACTGGTCAAAAATGTACTTTGTGACATACGTGACAAGCCCTTGAGCAAACAAAAGTGAATGGAATGGCTCTACGTGAATGCAGAACTGCTTTGACTGGAAGTCATTTCAAATATAAATAGTTGAAACATCACAGTGGGTCTGAACCTGGTGGCTTTAGTGCAGCTTTTAAAACATACATATTCATATTCTTCCAACAGGGAAAATGGGTGATATCTGTAAGGAATAGTTGACGACTAGCTATGCATTAATTGATTTTAATGCACGACGTGGTGGCAAAGAACCACCAGATGCGAAGCGTTGCTGATATAATATGATGCAGTGATTCACTAGCAAAGGTAAAACAGTGCATTAGTATAGAATGGTGTTAAACTGATTAAGTGGTTTTAATCATCTTCCAGCCAATCAGAATCAAGTATTCAGACACATTAAGCACATTTTAAAAATTTCTATTGTAGCAAAAAATATTGTTAAACAACATTAAGAGTTTAAATGTAACTTTTTTTGACAACTGCTTTAAAGGTGCGATAGGTGATCTGGGAAATGTTAACTTTAGCTTGCTAGGCATTGTAAGCTATACGTCCAAATCCACGCATCACAAGATGAACAGAGACAGCGTTATTGGATTATTACACCATATGTCATTCACCGGCGGGGAAACTTTCTAGAAGGGATACAGCTTCGGCTGGAAGTGAGGCAAAACCTCAGGATAAATAACAGTATATTAAATGTGCTACAGATCAAATTGTGTTTTATGAACATCTACACCCACCCCAACCCTAAACCTACCCCTTACAATATCACAAATACAGTTATTAAAGTAAATAAATAAATATTAAATGACGCAATATTAATGTGCGCATGCCCAGTGGCCGTAGCTGTATCCCTTCCAGTCTTTACCGAGTAACTACTACTAAATTAAAGTTTGGTTGTTGCTGTTTGCCTGCCATTCTCGCTCTGTCTGCATAGCATACGTGAACACATGCTGTATTTCATTTGGACCGAATGCAATGATTGAACGAACATTTTATGGTCCTATGCCTATATATTTATAAAACTACATTTAGACCGTTTAATATAGTGATTGCTATCAGTATATGAGACTTTCAAGTAGCATTAAAAAAAAAAGTTTCTATAGAGAATCACTTATTGCACCTTTTAACTAGTGGCTTGTTAAATACCACAGCAATAGTGAGGAGTTCGATAACCTTATCTTTTAAAGCCATAATATGGAAGATTTTTGCATTAAAAAATCCAAAAGCCACTAGAACAGTGTATATTTTGTTGTCTTACTTACATTATCCCAAATGTTTCCAAGAGCACTTAAATCCAGAGAAATAAGCAATTTTAACCAGGACACAGACCGTGTTTTTGCATCGTCTATCAATGGCATCACCTGCTTTACCCTCGATTTCAGGTTTTATCTGTAGAAACTATGGTAACAGCAAAGACGCTTTAATATATTTTTAATACATTCATCAACAGAAAACTGATCATTGTTATATACAGTACTGTGCAAAAGTTTTAGGCAGGTGTGAAAAAATGCTGTAAAGTAAGAATGCTTTCAAAAATAAACTTGGTAATAGATTATATTTATCAATTAACAAAATGCAAAGTGAGTGAACAGAAGAAAAATCTAAATCAAATCCATATTTGGTGTGACCACCCTTTACCTTCAAAACAGCATCAATTCTTCAAGGTACATTTGCACAAAGTCAGGGATTTTGTAGGCATATAGTTAGGTGTATGATTAAACAATTATACCAAACAGGTGCTAATGATCATCAATTCAATATGTAGGTTGAAACACAATCATTAACTGAAACAGAAACAGCTGTGTAGGAGGAATAAAACTGGGTGAGGAACAGCCAAACTCAGCTAACAAGGTGAGGTTGCTGAAGACAGTTTACTGTCAAAAGTCATACACCATGGCAAGACTGAGCACAGCAACAAGACACAAGGTAGTTATACTGCATCAGCAAGGTCTCTCCCAGGCAGAAATTTCAAGGCAGACAGGGGTTTCCAGATGTGCTGTCCAAGCTCTTTTGAAGAAGCACAAAGAAACAGGCAACGTTGAGGACCGTAGACGCAGTGGTCGGCCAAGGAAACTTACTGCAGCAGATGAAAGACACATCATGCTTACTTCCCTTCGCAATCGGAAGATGTCGAGCAGTGCCATTAGCTCACAATTGGCAGAAAACAGTGGGACCCTGGTACACCCATCTACTGTCTGGAGAAGTCTGGTCAGAAGTGGCCTTCATGGAAGACTTGCGGCCAAAAAGCCATACCTCCGACGTGGAAACAAGGCCAAGCGACTCAACTATGCACGAAAACACAGGAACTGGGGTGCAGAAAAATGGCAGCAGGTGCTCTGGACTGATGAGTCAAAATTTGAAATATTTGGCTGTAGCAGAAGGCAGTTTGTTCGCCGAAGGGCTGGAGAGCGGTACACGAATGAGTGTCTGCAGGCAACAGTGAAGCATGGTGGAGGTTCCTTGCAAGTTTGGGGCTGATTTCTGCAAATGGAGTTGGGGATTTGGTCAGAATTAATGGTATCCTCAATGCTGAGAAGTACAGGCAGATACTTATCCATCATGCAATACCATCAGGGAGGCATCTGATTGGCCCCAAATTTATTCTGCAGCATGACAACGACCCCAAACATACAGCGAAAGTCATTAAGAACTATCTTCAGTGTAAAGAAGAACAAGGAGTCCTGGAAGTGATGGTATGGCCCCCACAGAGCCCTGATCTCAACATCATCGAGTCTGTCTGGGATTACATGAAGAGAGAGAAGCAACTGAGGCTGCCTAAATCCACAGAGGAACTGTGGTTAGTTCTCCAAGATGTTTGGGCCAACCTACCTGCCGAGTTCCTTCAAAAACTGTGTGCAAGTGTACCTAGAAGAATTGATGCTGTTTTGAAGGCAAAGGGTGGTCACACCAAATATTGATTTGATGTAGATTTTTCTTCTGTTCACTCACTTTGCATTTTGTTAATTGATAAATATAAACTATTAACATGTCTATTTTTGAAAGCATTCTTACTTTACAGCATTTTTTCACACCTGCCTAAAACTTTTGCACAGTACTGTAGCTCAAGTCTTAATCTCGTTTTCTTGATTTACAGCGAGTACCATGTTTTACCGTGCCTGATATCGATCTAGCTCAGAGCAAACGCAGAGTAGCACCATCAACACACAAATGTATCTAATATGATAAACGGTGCTGCTTTAACCGACATTCGCTTGACCGGAAGAAGCAATCGCTCCAGCGGCCTCGTTTCTGTCCTTCTCTGCTTCATACTAACATTAATAATCTCACCAATGAACAAGATTTCTGCCCGAGTCCTGTCCTGATTCTTTTCCAACGGCTGTAGATGTGAAGACAACACCTCCCATGAGACTGCGAAATCAAGGCGTCATCATGCCACGCCTTTGTTTTGAATAAGCGACCTCTAGTGGTGAAAAATTACATATTGTGCCTTTAAACTTCCTATTCTCACTTATCACATAAAATACTTTTATTACCAGAAGAACTATAAATACTAAAATAATATTATGTTTATTATATAGTTCTGAAATTTTGGCACGCTTCAGTGGCCAGACTGAGAAAAGCTGAATTGCACTGCTGAACTGGAAGGAAGTTATAGTAAATGCACAGAGCTCAAGGTCTGTAATGGGGGATGGGTCTCTCTCTAGAGGGTCAGTAGGTTCAATGTATAGCTGTGGATGGGGCCTCAGCGCTATGTGAAGTGTTTTGCTCCCCATGAAGTCATGTTTGCATTTAAGTCTAACAAAAAAAAAAAATTGCTTCAGTTTCTTTGGGGCTCAACAATGTCATTCACAGTAGCTATTTGTCACTACAGAGTTGTTTATTTACACTTGACATTTGAATGATTTCCTACTTTTAAACATAATTATTGTATCCAAAGCTCGGTTTCCCTTATTGGTATTTTTGTGCATGTTGAGCACTGCCCTGAAAAAAGTCCCAAGCTGTATAGTCATGTGACATTCTGCCACAGGGTTCACAATATTCTTACTATGTATGTAAACCATGCAGGGGGATGGGCAGCTGGGTTAGTGAGGTCTTATAGTGGATGGAGCCTCTCTACCATGCAAAAACACTGTGAAATCAACAATGAAAAATGGAAAAAAAACAAGGATGAATTTAATTTATGCAGTAAAGAGGGTATTCAATTTTTATTAATTCAATTAAATGTTTTGTTTTTGTGTTATTCAAAAACATACTTTATTAATATTTATATAATTTAATTCATATTTATATATGTTTTATGAAAATCTTTGATTTTCACTATTAGGACTAACTATTATGTCAATTTCTGGGTTATTATAAGTATATCTAATACTAAAACAATATGCATTTTTTTTCTTAAATTTGCTACTTGAAATAAAATAATATGTAGCATAAATAAACTCCTATGTTGAATAACAAAATAACCTTATAAAATTAATACACTATGTGTGACCTTGGACCACAAAACCAATCATAAGAGTCAATTAAAAAAATAATAAATTAGATTTATGCATCATCTGAAGCTGAATAAATATGCTTTATTGATGTATGGTTTGTCAGGACAATATTTGGCTGAGAAAAACTATTTGAAAATCCACAATCTGAGGTTGCAAAAAAAAATAAAAAAATAAAAATATTGAGAAAATCGGCTTTAAAGTTGTGCAAATCACAAAAATAAAAATGTATTTACGATAGTAAATTTACAAAAGCTTCATGGAATATGGTCTGTACTTAATATCCTAATGATTTTTGGCATAAAAGAAAAATCGATAATTTTGACCCATACAATTGGCTATTGCACCAAATATACCCGTGCAAATTATGACTGGTTTTGTGGTCCAGGGTCACATATGGTTGATAGTGCATAAGTCCAGTGTACGCGTCATATAAAAATGAATATAAACTATAGTATCTCACTGATACTAAAATAACACAGATGTCAATAAAAAAACCCCATACATATGTTTGATTTAAGCACAAGTGAATCTGCTACAGATGAGTCTGTCTCTCCTGCTGTGAACATGACAATAAGGCCTTAATGTGCCCAGCCTCCCATAGAGTTGTGATTGCAGGTCAATATCCCATTGAACTTTCTTTTAGCTCCAATTCCGGTGTTGCTCATGGTGTGAGCGAGGGCAAGTTGGTCTTGAGAATGTAGAGCATGGTTAACGTGTGACCTATATTCTATTCTGCGCTTTGACCGTTGACCTACAGGTGGGCAACAACAGATCTGGAGGAGGCTGGAGTCTGTGACCTTCAGCGGTTTAAAGATTGACCAAGTGTGTTTTGTGAAAGTGATGCTGTTTGAGAGACATTTCACCCCAAAATAAAGTAGCAGACAGAATAAAAATGGCAGATTAAAGGTGAAATTCTATTCCAGTGTTACAATCTTACTAAGTATAATCTGATTTTGGATGCAGGTAAAAAATATGTTGTAAATTTCACACAGTAGGTCTTAAATAGTGACCGCAGTTACTTGAATATTGTTGTTGGCTTATAATTAATCCATCTACACTGAAAGACTCATAATTACTCTTGACAGTGTCCTTTTGATCATAATAACTATTACAAGCCAAAGCCCAGAATACAGAGCAATATAATGTATCATCGTGGATAATATCGCCTGGTAATTTCGCTGACCATGGGGAACAGACTCATAAGCTCATTTGTTTTGAGTGAAACTGAGCCAACAGTACTGGCTGTCCCGAACTGAACTTCTCTTTTTTTTTTTTTGGTCTGATAATAACAATCATAGTTCTGCTATCTAGAAAAGGAAAGTTCACCAACACAAACTTTGATAGCGATCCACCATTTGAAAGTCTAAAAAGTCGAAGGGTGGTAAGTGGATTATGCAATGACTTTTTTAAAAGGTATTTTGCATGTAATTTTGGGGACACAATCTTCTTGCAAAACGCATTTTCACGTGACATCATGTTATTTTAGTATTAATAAGTTTTAATTTAAAAAGTAACATTTTTATAATATTTTTTACAAGTCAACTATTAAGTATTTTATAATATTAATTTAAATATTAAATATTTATTTTTCTTTCAGTTTTAATTGAGTTATTTTAGTAGCTACATTAAGTTAATCTAAATGAAAATGAGATTTTTTTAAAAAAATATGTTAAGCTTTTTTATATTTTATTTAATTTAATTTAACATTTGTTTTGGTTCAAGTAACAAAAATGTATTCTAAATATCAATTCTCCTGGAGATAAAAAAAAAAACTAATTTTGAATGTTATGTTTGATACGTAAATCTGTAATAAATAGCTAAATAATGTTATTAAGAGTGACATCTCGCTTTAGTTACTTCTAAAATAATTTGAGCGTCATCTAAAATGAAGCCGTAACAGTATATTTATTATGTACCAAACAAACTGTCACGGGTACAAACTCTTCCTAATGTGGAACAATGAGCACCATCTCTATAACGTGATTCAATCCGTAGTATCTGCCTTTCCACTTGAATGCCACGTGCGAAGAAGAAGGCGTGCAAACAGATGAGGCCGACCAATCACAACCCGGATACTTAGGGATTGGTTCCACTTTCTGTCCAATCAGCGACTCGTCTTTGATCTGTCAGCTAATGGGAGCGCAGCCTGCTTTGGCTTTTATCCAGCACGTGTAGCGATTCACGTGTTGTCCCTCGCTGTAAACTGACGTGACGTCACGTGAGTAGAGAAAGGAAGAGGATAGAAGTCCAAAAAATTCTCTCAGGACAAAACTGCGAACGACGAAGGCGTCGACACACAATCTTATTAAGCAATAAAGTGTTTGAAACTAGTTTTAGGCGTACGAACATCCCGGCAGGTCTCGTCAGCGGCGCTAGGTATTGTGGTACCGACCCAGAAACGACCCAGTATTAAGGTAGGGGAATGTTTTGAATTTTTATATCGAAAAAAAAAAAAAATAATTACAAATTTCTCTGTTATATATATATATATATATATATATATATATATATATATATATATATATATATATATATATATATATATATATATATAGAAATGCTCCGCGTGTTTGCAATCTCGCTTGCTTGTGTGTTTATGCCATGCTGAGCTGAATTATCCCTTTGTTTTGCTATGTTTGTTATCATAACGGCAATTTAAATGCATTTTAAAAGTAAGAAGTGACCTTTTCATTTCAAAATGACACTGGAGAGCATGCGGAGTTTATCAATATCTCTTAATGCTTTTTTCAGTTTTTCCACATGCGGATTATTTTTGCTTTTTAATTATTTTTATGTTGATGTAAAGAATATTTCTGACTGTTTACTGGCTTGAAAGCGAACATGAAGTGTGTGGATTGTTATGCGTCACACCCCACATATGGTCCATAGTCAACACAGCATAAATAATAGTGTCATGTTTAATATTTACATTTTATTTGCGATTGTCCAAACCGCCTGTGTGTCTGTCTTCTTCGGTAACCATCTTTTTTAATCACCAAGCAGTCCATCTGGTGAAAGTTAATTTGTCTTAATGGCACCGCCTAGCTGTTTATTTTTTATGAGCCACATGCCCTCGAGAGGGTTTTCTTCAGCTCAGTCAATTCTGAAATCCTACACTGCATTTATGGCGGTCCATCTAAACAACTTTATAGAATATAGGGATTATAGACATGCACATATTACATTCATGTGCTTTTCAACACTCCTCCTTTTTTTAATCAAGATACAGACCATATGTGGTATTGTGGCCTTTCACCTAGTGAAATGAATGTGCTGTTATTTATGAATAGTATGATTTTTAAACAGGGAAATTATGGTATCTCCATGATCTCTCGGTCAGTTTTAGACTGTATCCTGCGTTCCTGCATTCGTTTTTTTTTTTTAATCAACATGTTCTGTTCCCAAGTGTTGTGTTTGGTGCTTTCACCTCTCTTGTTTCTTGACTTAAAGAAGTTTCTAAGCATTTTTTTTTTTTTTTGACTGTCAGGAGACCTCAGGAATTAGGATTCTTTTCTTAAAGTCCAGTCAAGCCAGTAGTTCAGCTTATCCAGCCAGCATATAGCACACACACACACACACACACACACACACACACACACGTTGTGTTTTCATTTTTTATGTGGACGTTCCATAGGCGTAATGTTTTTTTTACTGTACAATCTTTATATTTTGTCCCCCTACACCACCCCTAACCCCTAAACCTACCCATCACAGAAAATGTTCTGCTATTTTAGATTTTCAAAAAAGATAATTCTGTATGATTTATAAGCTTGTTTCCTCATGGGGACCAAAAAAATGTCCCCACAAGATCAAAATTTACTAGTATTATTAAACCTGTGGGGACTCTTGGTCCCCATAATGTAGGGAATACCGCCCACACACACACACACACACACGTATATATTCTTGCGCTCTCTCTCTCCCCCTCTCCCTCTCTCTCTCTCTACCTCTCTCTCTCTACCTCTCTCTAACTCTCTCTCTCTCTACCTCACTCTCTGTCTCTGTCTCTCTCTCTGTCTCTGTCTCCCTCTCTCTGCCCCCCCCCCTCTCTCTACCTCTCTCTCTCTTTCTCTCTACCTCTCTATACATTTCAAAAGATTGGGGTCAGTATGAAAATAAATGAATACTTTTATTCGACAAGTAAAGATTCATATTGATCAAAAGTGACAGTAAAGATATTTATTATGTCACAAAATATTTATATTTCAAATAAATGCTGTTCTTTTCATTTTTTCTGTTCGTCAAAGAACCCTGAAAATGTTATAAAGGGATAAAATTGTTGTAAAACGATGTTTTGTAAAAATATTACGCAAAATTAATTATAATATAAAACGTTTCTTGAACTCTTCAAATCAGAGTCAGTGATTTCTGAAGGATCATGTGACACTGCAGACTGGAGTGGTGACTGCTGAAAATTCAGCTTGCATCAGGAATAAATTAAATAAAAAAAAAAAAACATTTTAATTATAATGATATTTTACGATATTACTGTTTTACTGTATATTAATATTCATTTTGATGCTTCCAAGTCATTTTGGCTGTTTTAACTCACAGTTTTAACCAGAGGGTCCAAAACATATCAGTGACAGTTCTGTCAGCTCCCTTTCCCCTGTTATTGTGTTTTTGTTTACATTCTCTCTGCTCCATTTCACATCCTTGATACTTTTCAGCTGCCATGTTCCCTTTAGAGAAAGTACTTGCTATGATCAGTTCATTTCAGCCCATCGCTCCTCAGCTTTAAACAATCTGTTTTCTCACATCTTAGTGATGCTGTCACCAGGAAGTCCTTCCAAATGGCAATTGCAAGATTCCCTCTCCTCGACTCCCAGTTCTCTCCTGTACAGTGAGAGTGACCAGACGGAGGACGAATCGGAGGTCTTCTCCTCCGAGAGTAAGGCTGCAGGAGTTGGGCCTGATCTAAAACCATGCACCTTGGCCAATGGGAGCTCTCAAAATTCCAAATCGACTCTCACCTTTGTGAACCAGAGGAGTGGTAGAGTTGAAAATGGTCAAACTGGATGTTCCTCAGCATCTCCAGCTTACAACGGTCAGAACTCGGCGCCGTATGAAAGGATTCCTTCAGAGGGAGACCTGAGGTTTGCACGCAAAGTAAGTCTGAAAATCTCTTTACCCTGTGATGCTGTTTTCATTCATTCTGCTTCTCTTGTATTTTACATTGCAGTGTATTTTTCGTTTTAAAGGGGACCAATTATGCCCTTTTCAAAGACTTCATTTTTTTGGGTTTACTAGAATAGGTTTTATGCTTGAAAGTTAAAAAAACACACATTTTTCACATATTTTACATTATTGCAGCACTTCTTTTCTCTTCTCGTCTGTCAGTAACGCCCTGGGGTGTGTTTCCCAATGCCAACTGGTCGCAAGTTCCGTCTTTACCAACATATGCCTTGCATATGCCTTGGGCGAGAATTATTTAAATGAGAAATATTGTGATGCATACGTTACCCAGTAGAAAATTCATGACTACAATCGAGTAGTTTCAGGGAGTTCAAAAACATTGCTTACCGATTTAGAGAATAACTTACTTTGTAGTGGCTTTGTAAGTTTTCAGACGAGTTTAAACGGCAACATTACACACTAAAGTAAATTGAAAATGTAAAAATCATAATTGGACCCTATTAAAACATGCTTAAATGGGTCATTTATGTTTTTATTGTTCATAATTTTAAATGCATTTTTCTCCCTGACACCCACTTATACTAGTCGAGTAGATTTTTGACCATTTCTCTGAGCCTTACATGAATCGGTACATTTTTTGCTGCTGTATTTTTCAGCGCCCCTTTTCAAATGTGAAATGCACACCATTACTAAGCACATTCATCAGCTTGTGAGCTGCTGTCATGTCAAGTTTAGTAACTGGGCCATCCTTCAAAATAAAAGCCTCTGAGAAGTCAAATGCACGAACCAATATGTGCTTAAATGTTGAGAATAAAAAATTAAGATCTGATGGAAATGATCAAGAACCTCATTAAAAATAAGTAGCATCATCTCCTGTTACCATGGCTGTATCTGATCACCTAGAAGGTATCATTGACAAACAATTGATCTGTGTGCAACGTTTTAATAACACAAAGCTTTGGAAATTTAGAATGTCATTTAGCGATGACACCCATTATATCTGTTTGTTAGGCACCAAATGTGTGCAGGGACCTACTGTATCCTGTTCTTCTTCCACTCTTGAAGTCTATAGAACCGTATGGTAAAAAGTTATGAAATTTGGCACACAGACAGAGGACCGTCCAAACATTAACCATAGCAATTTGGCATTGGCTAATGGCACGTTCCAAAGTTGCACTTTTGTTTATGCTTATAACTGTTGAACTGTTAGGGCTAGATCGAAATTTTTTTTCTTGGGTCAATACTGTTGGTCTGCATCCTATGACTTTCCATCATGAAAATTCTTCCGCCCTTTTGAATTTATTTGAAAACCTACTCTTTCAAACTCCTTCTAGACCGTTGGTCTGATTTTGATCAAAATTGGCTCGATAGCTCATCATATCATCTTCAGACCTTGTAGGCAAAAAGTTATCTAAATCTTTTCAATAGACCAAATCATTCTCAAGTAATGCCGCAACGAATTTGTTGGCATGATGCCAAGCTGCGTCTGGGGCTGTTAAACTGCAACACTTTGGCATATTGACACCAAACTTTGTGTCATTATCACCTCACACAGACCACGCAATAATAATTTGATAACAGCGCCACCTGTTGGTCAAAAGTGATAGAACTTTAAATTGTTTTGCTACTGATTGTATTCTATTTTGCATAAAATCAATCATCTTAATATCTGTAATTTCTCCGGTCTGTCATGCTTCTGTGTTTTTAAATGTTTCTATGATGAATTTTTTGGTAAATACAATTTACAATCGTAATATAATTTCTTTTACAGTGTTCAGAGCTGCATGGGTACGTCAGGCCTCTGTTGGAGCTGTTGAATGGGTTGAAAACGGGTCGATATGATAAAGGTAATGCATGGAAAAGAAACATTCTATATACATATATAATTTTATTCATTAAGTTTGCATTGAATTGATATGGAGTGACAGTAAAGGCATTTATTATGTTACAAAAGATTTCGAATTCAAATAAATGCTGTTCTTTAAAATTTTGAATTTATTAAAGAATCCTGAAAAAATGTAGCAAGGTTTCCACCAAAATATTTTACACCGCAGCTGTTTTCAACATTGATATTAATAATAAGAAATATTTCTTGAGCAGCAAATCAGCATATTTGAATGATTTCTGAAGGAACATGTGACCCTGAAACTTGACTAATTTTGCTCACAGGATTAAATTAAATTTTAAAATATATTAAAATATAAAATATGATTTCAACTTAAAATAATTTTTTATTCAAATGTTACTGTAGTTTTGTTTTTAAATTAATACAGCGCTGGTGAACATAAGAGACTTATTTTAAAAACATCTTTCCAACTCTGAACATTTGAATGGTACTGTTTATCCACACCTTATATATAATTTTGTATCTATTTTATTTGTTTCTTTTTGGCAGGTCTGAGCTCATTTCAGCAGAGTGTTGCCATGGATAGACTGCGAAGGATTGTGGGTGTTCTACAAAAGCCTGACCTTGGGTACTTTATTTTATTCTGTTTTATTCTAACTTGATGCATTGATGCATTTATATATATATAAATAGGCTATATAAATAATATAATGCCTTTTAATAAATCATATTTTTTTGCTATACCTCTATAGGGAGAAGTATATGGGCACTCTTCTGCAGCTGGAGATGATGTTAAAGGCTTGGTTCCCTCAGGTGAGGCCTCAGCATCGCGATGGTATCCCTTCGTTCCACAGTCTAATGGCTAGTCTGCCTCCACGTTGGAATCAAGACCAGTTACATATTCCTGTCAAGGTAAGCGCATAGAAGTGCTTTGAAACGAAACAAACTTTGAGATGAGCAACAAGTTTCTTCTCTGTCCAAATTTTTTTTCACATTTAAAGGGTTAGTAATATTGTCATCATTTACTCGCCCTCACGTGGCTCCAAACTTGTAAGACTTTCATTCTTCTTCGGAACACAAATTAAGATTTTTTAATGAGATCTGAGAGATTTCTGTCCCTCCATTGACAGTCCAAGCAAATACCACATTGATGCATCAAAAAGTTTTTAAAGATATTGTAAAACTAATCCATATGAATCAAACGGTTTAGTCCAAATTTTCCGAAGAGATATGAACAGTTTTAATTTCTACTTTTATTCACATATAATCATTCATCAACTCGCACATCAGTTGTGGTACGGAGGCTCAAACATGTTTGCTTGACGTGCGAGAACCAGTGAGGTTCATTCTCAAGTGTTACGGAGCATATTTGAGCTTCTGCAAGAGCGATTGTGTTATCAGGGTATACATCAGGGCCTTTACGGTCTACAACAATCTTGAATGGTTTACTGCCTCTGTGGTTAACATCAAAACCCTTTTTCTTTCAGAAACGCAGATTAAGTTGGTCAGACTCTGACTCGCAAGGTTCCTCAAGCAGCAAACGCATTCTGCAGGATGATCGAGGACATAGCCCCAGTGATGCTAGCTCATGGCTCAGCAGCTCTGAAACCACATCTAGCGAACTCGAAGAAGACAGTGCAATCTGTACAAATCTAAATATAATGTCATCTGAACACAAACGCATCAAAAACAGCCATCATCTGGTTCAGCAAAAGACAAACTCCTTAAACAAAATCCCAGTGACTGCGACCGGAAGACTGCTTCCGCTTGTAATACCACCATTAGCCACAGATGGCAGCGGCTTTGGCATGCAGGATTGTTCAGTGTCCTCCACAACTCCTACTTCTGACCCACCAGCAGACTTGATGATAAGTGGGAAAGATGTGAGTGAATCCGTAAAAGGAGAAGGGCTAGAAAAACAGGTTAACAGTAAACATCATTGCACAGAGATGTTAAACACATAACGATTTGAAGTTTCTCGCGTTTTAAGGAATGGTTGAATTAGCTGTTTTTCCAGCCTGTTGATATTGGGAACTCATTGTTTTTCACAAAGTGAAAAGTGTTGTTCAGTTAGTCAGACTTTACATTCTGCCACATATACGTACGATATGGCATGAGACTTTTTTTTTTTTTAATTACAGATTATACATTTCTAAAGTCCTAAGAGGTCAGAGATGTGTCTTAAAATACATGCTTGAGCCATATGGTCAACCGGTGAAACAAGAACAGCTATCAAACACACTACTGCACTGCCTTTCATGATAACACAGGCTTCCAACAATATTTATGAACATGGCATCAGGAAGCTAGATATTTGCAGAAGAACACTCTGAAAAAACATCATGAGAATCTACCTTAATGTCCTTTGACTTGAATTGAAAACCACTTTGAGCAACCGATGGAATTGAAATACATTATGGGAGGATATTTTCGAGGCAGTTTTATTTATTACTTCATTACTTGAACATATTGAATTCTTATAAGCAGCCTTAAAATGACCTTTAAGAGTCTGTACGTGTGCGCCGTGATCCGTTATCATAGCTCAATGTTGTATATTTATTAAGAGACGGAGAGCGAAACAACGGATGCGATGCATCATTAAGTGTTATTCTATAATCTGGAGAGCAAATGGTCATTTATTGAAAATGTTCTTGCCAACCACAGTTTGCACATTTATGTTGTTCAGCTTCCCTGTTGTAACAGTTCATTTTGTCACAGAAATCTAGGTTTTTGTTTTAGGATGTTGCACAGTTGTTTCCTTTTATTCATCTTTTTCCATTTAGGATTTGGGTTTTTTTTGTTTTTTTTTTGTGAGTATCAGCATTGTAATTATTAACCATTCTCTAAAACGTGTGTTCAAGTTAATTACGAGTATGTGGAGTGTCCCACACTGTAAAGATCACACTGAGGAAGATTTATTTAGCTATTTGTAGAATATATTCTGAAATTAAGAGATTCAGTATTGGGTAGTAGCTTCATGGGGAATGAGAAGAAGTTTTGTTGACCGAGACGCTTGTGCAGCTGTACGAGTATCGTGAAAATATACGAGTATATATATGCCATCATATTGGAGATCGTACTATAAGGGAAAAGTGCATATGAAGATATATTGATTTAATATTTAATGCCACTTAACAGCTTCATGTTATTGTGAAAGTAGTATTTTGAGGATTTTTTTTTTTTTTTTTTGATTCGTTCAGAAAAGTTGGCCATTGTAGCACTGTTCTTATTTTCTATCCATTATTCATACCCATTTTCTTTTGTAAGTCTGTTATTATATCAATTTTTTTGTCAAGGTTGCTGAAATGTTTTTCAACATGTTCCAATTTTTGATATCATTAAATGTTTCAAAGTTTCTTATATTGTTATTTGCAGTCTCTTTCTTTTTTTAATGTCTGAATTAAGGCAAAGCCAATACAGCAAAAATATAACAGGAAATATATTTTAAATATACAGTTATACCCCCAAAAAAGTTAGGGTCAGGAAGATTTTTTTTTTTATATGTTTTTGAAGAATCTCTTTTTTTATTTATTTGTTTACTTTTTTAAAGTAATGTTGTGAAATATTATTAGAATGTCATTTTTAATATATTTTAAATTGTAATTTATTCTTGTCATGGTAAAGCTGAATTTTAATCATCATTACTCCAGTCTTCAGTGTCACATGATCCTTCAAAATTAATTTTAATATGCTGATTTGTAAATAAATGTAGTAAGTCCTTTTAAAGTATATTTATTTAAATGTGTACATTTATATTTAGCATAAATTCGATATAGGTTTAACCAGGAGAAGTATATAGGTAACTTAATGAAAGTGCTCTTAAAAGCTATTAATATGATTAACATGACTTAGTAGGATAACGGGTTCGCGACAAGCGGCTCTAACATTCTCGATTGTTCCATCTCTCTATTACTGACCCCTGCTGGATGTCTGCTTGTTTTATATTTGAGCAATATGAAAGATTCCTGTGTATGTTTCAAAGTGATTTCACAAAGCTAAAGTGTCTATTTTTACTCCCTGTGATGTATAAAGACTTTATCCTTGTCGTTGTGATTTCAAACCAAAGACTGTGAACAAGGAGAGAAAGTTTTAAAAGAGAGAAAAGATACGAGTATCAACTGTACTCGTCAAGTATTGTTATTGTAATGTATTGTTGAAAATGCAGTATCCACACATGAACCTGTAAGCGGCAGCATCGCGAGTCCGCGACCTGAAGACCTGGAAAATGGCGGCTGGAAGTGCTGGCGCTAGCGGCCACAACAGTGGCTCATCGCCGCGCTTGGAGTCCACTTTGGACCGACGCTTTCAGACTATATCCAACACCATGGAATCCATTCAGGGACTATCCGTCTGGTGCATCGAGAACAAGAAATATCACAGCGTGATCGTGCGATACTGGATAAAGTGGCTGCGCAAATGTGAGTATTTAGCACGTTAGCCGGCTAATCTGAGCCTAGCTGTAACACAACACCTGTTTACGGGTTTATATTTGCTTAACCTGGGCTTCCAAAGTGAACGTGCGTGGTATTTGTGCGAATAAGTATCATAGAAGTTATTGTGACTGGCTGGTTTCTCCTCTTCAGACCACTAGACAACTGTTGTGGCTTGTTAGCAAACTGCTAATCCCCCATCAGGTCAGGACATGGGTCTTGTTTCAAAGTCTGGTGAGGGACCTTCCTGGACAGCGTTTTGGTGCATGCCTCTTTTAGTCCTCATCTTTCAGATCTGATCAGCTGGATTCTGGGACAGTTGCATTTTATTTGTAATAGCACAATTTGAGTTAGCAACTTTTTGGCCGGTTTGGGTCTGTAGCGTTTAGGGGGAGAATCGGGTGTTCGGGTCAGATATATTTTGAGTCACAGGCATGTTTCTAAGGTCAGCAGCATTTTTGGGCAGGGTGAGGGTGGTTAAGCTTCTGCTGCATTTTATTTCCAAGTCAGCAGCATTTTGGGGCATCAGTAGCACTTCAGAGTCAACATAAGCTGACCAAAAAAGGTGTAACGACATTAGCTATATCCTATAAACCTTGATTCACAAATAACTATCCTTGGTGTGTTATTATATATATATATATACATATATATATATATACACCTTACACACCTTTTTTTTTTACACACCTTTTTTTTGTATATATATATGTGTGTGTGTGTGTGTATATATATATGTGTGTGTATATATATATATATATATATATATATATTTACTTAACCCCTTAGGATTGTTGTAAAATCTGCCTAAAACAGTAATAAATTCCATGCTGTTCTTGAACCATTTGGAGAATATGTATTTCATCTCTTTTGAAAGGTATGTGCACCACAGGCTCTACAGTGGAACAATATTTTCCGGTATTTGTTACAATAACCATATCAATGACAATATATGTTTAGTACCATTCACCACTGCTTTCGGCTACAAGTCCTGAGAACCTCAGAAACACGAACAGTAATCTAAAGTAAAATGAGCTCCTATAATATACTAATTAAAGGGTTAAGGAGAGCAAACCAGCTGCAATGACATACAGAACTGAAGTGAGGCTATTGGCCTCTCAAAGAACTGCTACTTTAAGTGCTGAACATGTTATTTCCAGTATTTCTCAGCCATCTCCTCTGGACACTTAAATTTGTAAGCATGAATTGCTTTATCAGAAGTATATATATATATATATATATATACATGTGTGTGTGTAATATATATATATATATATATATATATATATATATATATATATATATATTTACTTAACCCCTTTGCATTGTTGTAAAATCTGCCTAAAACAGTAATAAATCCCATGCTGTTCTTGAACCATTTGGAGAATATGCATTTCGTCTCTTTTGAAAGGTATGTGTACCACAGGCTCTACAGTGGAACAATATTTTCCGGTATTTGTTACAATAACCATATCAATGACAATATATGTATAGTACCATTCACCACTGCTTTCGGCTGCAAGTCCTGAGAGTCTCAGAAACACGAACAGTAATCTAAAGTAAAATGTACCCATAAGGCTCTTAGCTCCTATAATATACCAATTACATAAAAGAATTTTAAAAAAATATATATGTACGTGTTATTGCAGAGACGATTATTGAAGGCTGTGGGGATGTACTTTGAAGTTTTGACTGTTGAACAATAAAAAAGTTGAATTATATATATATATATATATATATATATATATATATATATATATATTACACACACACACATATGTATATATATACTTCTGATAAAGCAATTCATGCTTACAAATTTAAGTGTCCAGAGGAGATGGCTGAGAAATACTGGAAATAACATGTTCAGCACTTAAAGTAGCAATTCTTTGAGAGGCCAATAGCCTCACTTCAGTTCTGTATGTCATTGCAGCTGGTTTGCTCTCCTTAACCCTTTAATTAGTATATTATAGGAGCTCATTTTACTTTAGATTACTGTTCGTGTTTCTGAGGTTCTCAGGACTTGTAGCCGAAAGCAGTGGTGAATGGTATTATATTGTCATTGATATGGTTATCGTAATAAATACCAGAAAATATTGTTCCACTGTAGCGCCTGTGGTACACATACCTTTCAAAAGAGACGAAATACATATTCTCCAAATGGTTCAAGAACAGCATGGGATTTATTACTGTTTTAGGTGTTTTAGGCAGATTTTACTGCAATGCTGAGGGGTTAAGTCCATATCACCCATTCTTAATAAAAATTCATGGAAATTTAACTTTATTTTTTTTAAATACTTGAGGCATTACATGCATGGGGCTGAGGTGTTATGCAATAAATATGTCATAGTTCACAATATGATGACCACCATAACTGTATCGTTTTTAATGTTATCTTTATTGACCTAAGAAAATTTGTCCTATATTTTAAAGCTGATAAATAATGGATTATTTCCTTTAACTGAGGCACTTCAGATGCACGCTGTTTGCCATGATGATATTGAATTGCTTGAAATATGATTGAAATCACTTTGAAAAAATGTAAAGGGTTAGTTCACCCCAAAATAAAATTCTGTCATGAATTCCTCACCCTCATGTCGTTCCAGAGCTGTAAAACTTTCGTTCATCTTCAGAACACAAATGAAGAACTTTTTTGATAAAATCTGAGAGATTTCTGTCCCTCCATTGACTGCCTTTGCAACTTGATATTTGATGCTTAAAAAAGTTCATAAAGAGATAGTCAAACTAATCCATGTGAATTGAGCAGTTTAGGTCACTTATTCTGAAGCATCACGATAGCTTTATATTATGAGCAGATTTAATTTAGGCTTTTACTCGCATATAAACCTTGATGAGCAACATAAACAGAAGCTCAACCGAACCTGAATGACGCACGAGACTTGTGCGTCATTCAGGTTCGGTTGAGCATCTGTTTGTTCGCTCATCAAGGTTTAAATGCGAGTAAAAGCCAAAATTTTGTCTGTTCATCGTAAAATGTGATGGAGTCTCTTCAGAACTTTGTGAAGTGTCAGGTCAAGCTGCAAAGGCAGTCTGTGTAAGCACAGATATCTCTCAGATAGCCTAGATTTCAGCAAAAAATCTTCATTTGTGCTCCGAAGATGGATGAAAAGTCTTATGGGTTTGGAACGACATGAGTTGCGAGTAATTAATGACAGAATTCTCATTTTTGGATGAACTAACCCTTTAACGGCAACATGTGCAGTGCAAGTCTGTCTTATAGGCTTAAAATTAAAATGAAAACTCTACTGTAAAAGAACGTTGTGAATTGTTTTTGTGCGTTATGTCATAAGTTCATCCACTACGGAGTTACTCCATAACTAAGTTTGCTTATGTCTCGGTTATGTTTTAATTGATTGTAAACGGTTGGGAAATTAAATGAATGTGTAACAGTATATTAGATCTGCGAATTAGTCTTAAAGTGACAGCAGCCTGATATTCCTGCTGCTGTCTTTCTTTTTAATGTTAATCAAATAACAGACTCGCTGCAAAAAACTGCTTGTTCCTCTTGACTGAATAACTTTTGTAACTAAAGATTATTTAACTTTATACATTAAATATAGATCAAGACTATGCAGTGCTATTTTACGTTTGATTTCTTTATTCAATTTCTGTACCTAATCTACATCTAACTCCCGTTAGATCTACATGAAAAACCTGTGTATTTAATTGGCATCTTTTCTTTTGTTTATTTGTGCTAATGCTTATAGTTTGGTTATTTGACCTTATTTTATTACAGACTGTTTACTTGATTTTAATTGTGTTTGAAATTTATATTTTATGTTTCCTTTATATAGAATTTTTTGTAAAAAGTCTGGCGAGTAAAATTAAAAAAATGACTAGAGATTCAGTGTGTCCGTAGAGGGTTGGTTTGTGTGTTTTGTTTTGCGCAATTGTAATTGTAATATTATGTTTTATTTTGTGTCTGATTTATCTCACATAGGATGCATTTGGTTAAGATTTAATGCGGTGGTAAAGTAGGTAAATGTTCAGGGAAGCTTTGCCTTCTTTCATGGAGAATCTGTTCTTTTGTTCCTGTCCAGTCCGTGGAGGTCAGACGTGTTATTTGAGTGAAAACATGCACACTGAAGAGCTGTTTTATAGTAGAAAATGAAGTTCTGCTGAAACGAGTCACTGATGCTATTCTTCATGTTTAGTGCAGTAAAGCTGCTTGATTTTAAGTAATCTATTGTATAAAGTGCTGTATAAATAAACATGACGTGACTTTGTGCCGAATTGCAGAGCTTGTGCAAACATGTCCACGTTGCTATTATGGTCAGATGCTTATCTTATGCTTAATTGAGAAAACGGCAAGCATTTTTAATATTGTTGTTTTTGTTATTGAGAGGAAGGCATGCTGATATTTACATATTCATCTCGCATATTTCGAACTTCGTTTTAGCCCTAAATGAAGAACAAAAAAGAACTTCGCCATGAGTATATCGGGACTTTAGTTCAGCGCGTTGTTATGGGAAGAGCGCATACTGACTATCATGTAACTCAGTTCAAGTTTACTTGTGCATTCGTGCCATTTTGTGAAGATGTAAATTGTAATATTATGTTTATTTTGTATAAATGTCTGATTAATCTCATGTGTTCCGTTGGGTTAAATAATCTGCTAGCGAAGCGCTTCAGTTTAAATCAGTTTATCAAACAGCAATACTATTATTTAAACGGGTGGCTAATTTAAGCTTCTTTTCCAAAAACAGCACTTTTATTTTCCTCATATTTCTTTGTCTTTGCGGAGACTATTCCATTTTATTTATCCATGACATGCATTTTGATTCTTTGTTCGCAAGTAATGTTGTCTAATGACTTGTTTGCGTTATTTAAGGATTAATTAATTAATTAATTGCAAATTTTTGGGGGATAAAGAAAGTTGGCCATAAGAGTGTAAAATTAATTCCAAAATATATACTAGGCTATTGCACTGTACCCTACTGTATGTTTGAATTATGTTGAAGCGCTTGGCTCGGACAGGGCTTTTGTTTTTGTAATCGGGCTCTAAAAATGAGGGATTTTAAAAATGGATTCAGATTTATTGGCCAATTTATCAGTTATCAGCATTCAAATGTAAAGAATTATCGTATCGACCAATTTTTTTTTTTTATATCACTGCATCCAGTTTCTAGCAATGACGGATGTAGGATATTTTTAAAAAGCAGTGGCCAGAGAGGTGACAAGTTTAACGTTCAAGTCATGCAATTCTTAAATGAATGAGTTTTGCATACATTTTACCGATTTCCTTTGCTGCTGGCTCTAGAGTTTTGTTCATTAACTGTTCTTTTAAAGCCCTTAGCTCAAGCACTTTCTGGATTTAGAAACTACTACAATAACAGCTTAAATATATCCATATTTAAGTAATATTTTTTCATTAAAAATAATACACATCGTTGTTTTGGTTTCCATCAAGAATATTCATGAGCATGATGGTAAAATAAAATGGATATTGTTTAATGTTGTTCTGACCATGTTTCATTTCAAATCTGAGCATAACTCTAAAACTCTTTAATTTAATGCATTTTTTTTAGACCATGTGATTTTGTTTAGAGGAAACACGAAAATGGAAGCTGATAAAGTTTCTCACTTTATCTATAAGAATGCAGTTGCTGATTTTTAATTTTTTTAAACGTTATTACGATCTGATGAGGCTTATTACAGATTGAAGCAAAAAAAAACCAATATTTTTTTATTCTACTGTGATAAAGTATTTTGATTAGCATTGCATTCTCAATATACATTATTCTTACAAAAATACCTGAGATGAGTCTACCTTGTACTTTCTGCGCGAGGGCACCATCTTCGTTGTCCCAATAATCAAATTCAGTTTTAATGATTTTTCATTATCAGAGATTGACATTTGTTCTCTTTCTGTCTTGATATAAATTTTAGTGAATACATTTTCAATCAAATATTTTAACACACCTCGCTAACGAACCCATCCTCCACTCGCACCTGTTTTAAAGATGCTTTTATTTGACCAGAAGGCTTTGTAAAGAATGTTATATTGTGTTTAGTTAAAGAGCGCAAACTTTATCATTCAGCTGAATTGTGCGCATTCATTTTAGACACTCTTATGTTATGCTAATGTTACAACTCTTTCAATAGATTTTAAAAAGTAATTTGTTCCTGAAATGGCCTTTTCAGCATCATTATTCCAGTGTTCAGTGTCACATGATTCTTCAGAGATCATTCTAACATGCTCATGTGTTGCTGAAGAATCATTTCTTATTATTGTCAATGTTGAAAACAGTTGTTCAATATATTTTATTTCAGGATTCTTTGATAGGTTGGAAGTTCAAAAGAACAGCATTTATCTGAGAGAGATTTTCATGATGAATTTACTTTCACTTTTGAGCGATTAAATGCGTATATAACAGTTACAGCCACACAATCAATAGTGACTGGGAAACTTTGTACTGCATTTAAAGTGTTATTTGAATTTTTTATTTATGTTTATTTCATTTATACTGTTTAATTTATGTTCAATCTGTAGAAAGAAGTTCAGTGAGATTTCTCATGTGAAATTATACAGGGCAGAAAACAATTGGTTGATTTTGTGGCAAAACATTTAGCAGTGTTTGCATGTTGTTTTACTGCAAATAATTCATTAAAATGACATGCATTGCAAGTTGATTTCAAAGTGCACCAACATTTTCCCTTCATACGTTTCATTATTGAGGATTTTTTAAAAATACTGTAAAAATCTCGTCTCGTGAACCCAATCTCGTGTCTCGTGGGATAGGGGTCTTGTCACACCCCTAGTGTTTGATGAATAAAAGCATTCATTTCTTAAAGAAAAAGATCTTACTGACTCAAACGGTAGTGTATATGACAGTTATTGGTATAGTATCCTAGTTGATGTTTTAAGCTTGATTCTTTCCTGGAGTTATTTTGAGCTTTTATGACATATGCAATAATTTTACAGTGTACGATATTAATGGGTGTAATGGTACACAAAAATGACAGTTCCTTACGTATCTCAGTATTGAAGTCACGGTTCGGTACGGATTCGAGACAGCAGGAGGGAGAACTTTTTTTCTTTTTATTAAACAGTGGTATACTGAACAAATTGTCTGTCTTTAAATAAATTCAATTATATTAAATGTTCTTAAGTATAAAAAAAAATCTATCTCTGCAAATGCTGTAAACTAGAACTTCCAAAACTTAAGAGGGGTAAGGCCCCCCAAAAACATTGCAAAAGCTCCACGACCCCGCCGTTAAAAAAATATATACCGACATTTACCTTAGAAATGCATTTATTAACAAGTTTGTAAGAATTTCATGTCAATTATGAGAACTATGATGTAAACATTCTTTACAAATATATTTAAATCCATAACACTAACCTTACATACTTTCAAAAAAATCAAATTTTAGAACAATTGGAATATTTTAATTATTTTAATATATTGATTTGGACGAGCTACGGCCCACCTGCAATACCGCTACCTCCCACCGGGAGCACTTTCTTGCACATTACTATGATATTAAAGGTTACAATTAAGTGAAAGACATTAGTTTGAATTTCATTACAAAATGGACAGAATTTGAGGGATGAGACGGTTTCTTAACACAATAATCTTAATTGGTGTTTAACAACTCTATTCGTCGATTAAGGTGAACCGAACCGAATGTGTACCATTAACCCCCCTAATGATGTGGTCAGTGGTCATACACAGTGTACTGGAAAAGAAAAGGTCTGCATTGAATAGAGTGACATTTGGCATGATGTGAAAATATTGTGGCATATATACTGCTTTTTTAGATGACAGAAGAAAAATCATATAAAATATGTTCTTGAAGATGTTGACAGAATCTTCACAAAAATAACTTGGAGCCACTTGCTGTCGTGAAATGATCCTCTTTATATTTTATTAGCAAAGTCTTATATTTTCAATATTATATATGGGAAATACATTGCATGAATCTAATTGTGAGTTCAACACTGGAATCACTTACTGAGTCTAATCTGACTAGTTGTTTTTAGGATAAAAAGGCAAAATAAATGTCATTTTAATAGTAAGAAAACTGTTGGGAAAAAATAGTCATGTTTAGAATGTTATGTCAGTTTGTTTATTTGAGGGATGGGAGGAGGGTCAGTGATCTCCTCTATAAAATTCTGTAAGATGCTAATAAAATGTGTAAGCGTTATTTGTGATTGGATGCCAGGATTGTATTTGTAGAGGCATCTAGATAAATGACCTTTTTCAATCTTTTTAGATGGCTTGGTGTGTTATTGTTTTGGGGATTATTGATCCAGATGTCTTGCTTTCTGAGCATAATTTGTTTCTGAGAATGTGCTTAAAAAGGGTTTTTAGTGCTAAAACAACTAATCAATAATGAAAATAGTTATTATTACAATGCAATTATATTGTCATTATGCTTTGCATGGAGCCTGTTAATCAGTGATTGTTGTCACTTAACAACACTTTTAAAACATTGAAATATTTGCCACAGAGCAAGATTCAGAGGAATAAATGTGAACTAAATTTTGTACAAAGAGTCCAAAGCATTTATATATATATATATATATAATTCTTCAATAAGTTCATGAGCGTGTAGTTTCATGTGGCCAGGTTGCCATTGTCACATGCAAATGTGCTGTTAGTTTCTGCTGAGATGCTGTATTCAGTAAACTTCATGGGATCAAATTCCATTATAGTTACTGTTTATATAAATGCACCATTGCTTGTCTTGCATATAAGGTTTTTTTCAACTAGTGTTGTCAAAAATGCCAACTTCGGTATCAAGTTGGTAGTGAAATTTTAAAAGTGTGGCACTTTGAGCGGATTCGTAAACACCTGATTGGTCATTGTTCACGCGCTCGTCAGATATGTCTGTGATTGGCTAAACAGTAAACTCCAAGTAAATGTTTCTCTTTTTTCACAGAAATGGATTTTCCACTTCTTGAAAGTGGTGTCACAGATGGTGGCTCTCTGTGAAAATCACAACCTTTTCATTGTTGTTATTATCAATTTGATTACTTGTTGCAGCCCTAAATTGTGCGACTTGTTTCTTTGACTTTCTCATCAAGTGCTGTTAGTAAAACTACTCTTTGTCAGAACATGACAAAAACTTGCCAAACAGGTGAACGTCTCTCAAATATGAGGTAGAATATTCAAAACATTTATAATGATAAAATATTTTTTTTCTACATCAAAACATGCAGGAGTTTACGTAATGGTGCAATTTTTGGATTAAAATATCGAAAAACCATTAGAACAGTGTATATTTTATATATTTTGTTGATTTGTGTACTTGCATTACCCCAAATGTTTTCAAGAATGTTTAAATCCAGAGAAATTCTAATCGGGACATGGACCATGTCCGTGCGTTGCCTACCCATGACATCATACCTGCGTTACCCTCGACAGAGGCCGAATAAAACGGTCCTTTGTTCCCTTTGCAGAACCGAAAAGGCGTACCACCTGTGGAATTGGATCTCTGCCAAATGTTTGCGCGCGCAAGATGCTATTCTGAGCGTGC
This sequence comes from Opsariichthys bidens, assembly GCA_037194245.1. Lineage (NCBI taxonomy): Eukaryota > Metazoa > Chordata > Actinopteri > Cypriniformes > Xenocyprididae > Opsariichthys > Opsariichthys bidens. The sequence continues at coordinate 5,493,012 of CM074306.1, forward strand.
AAAAGGGCATTTTGCGCGCGCGTGAACTGAGTTGAGGAGAAAATCTTCGTCTCGCAAATAAGAAAATATTTCGAGCGAACGAAAATCAGTTTTGCATTTCAAAGAAGTTTATTTGGATGTGCGCGGACGTTCTCTTTCGCACGTGCGAGGTTTCAGCTGCTCGCGCTCCTGATTCCCGCCCCGCGCGCTTGCTAAGACTCGCTGCATCACAGACAGAGCAAGAGGAAAAACACGGTTCAGGAGACGTTTGTTCAATGCTTGAACACTATCAAAGTTCCTTTAAGACTGTATAGAAAGTCTTTGACACTCTTCATGTTAAAGTTCAAATGTCCTCCACTGGACGAGCACACAAAAGTGGCTTATTTTTAATCAAAATCAAATCGTATTATTACATAATGGCGTGTCCCAGTGTTTCTACACCTCAATCAACTGCTAAATTAGTTCTAACTTCTTACGTAAAAAAAGATCACAAGATTAATAAAATAAAACTTAATAAAAATAATCATTAGATTAGTCGACTAATTGAAAAAATAATCGTTAGATTAGTCGACTAGTGTCAAGGCGAAAACTAACATTTTGTGCCTTTAAATAAGAAATTCTTTATCCCTTAACAAAAGAAATATCTTAACAGAAAACTTAATTTCTTAGTTTCTGCATGTTCTGACGTAATAGTTTGTGATGCCCGGTTTTGACGCGTATCTTTGGCAAAATTTGCAGTTCGCAGAGTTCTGGTTGACTGTTTGAGTTCTGTTTGAATTATCGCAAATTATATTGTGATAATTATCGTTAGTTTTATCGCACAGCCCTTGGCATTACTGATGTATTTCATGTTGAATGAAGCTTTGAAACCTGAAATCCATAAAAAAACACAATGACTTTGGGACGATGGAGACTGAAGTTGAAAAAAGCTCTTTTTCCAGGTATATAGAACTCATTTCTACAGCATTTCGTTGGTCAGGATGTTCTTTAGTGTCGTCTGCATTCCTTAGACTGAGGAACATGTATTTCACTACCACGAAGCATGCTTTGAGTTTCTTATACAATAGTACCAGTTATTAGTGCAATGTGCAATTATTCGCAATCGCGATTTGAGCACATGCAATTTCTAAATCGCACATGTCTGCAATTTTATTTGTTAAGTTATTTATATTTTAATTCAGAATACTGCAACGTTACTGTGCGCATGTTTAAGATGTTAACCAATCAGAGCTCGCTCAGCACACCGCACAAATTAGAACAAAGCAAAGCGGGAGAACAGAATAGGCAAACGGGAGGAAAGAAGAAAAAATATGGATGCAGTTCAGAATAAAAATGGTACCAAAGAGAAATTCAACATCAGTCGTTTGAGAGAGTTTTGGATTCAAACACTGGACAAAAGATACCAGCTGCCAACCGCACTTATTTCACACAAGTTGCTATTCCCGAAATGTATGAGAAATGTAAGGCGGGCGTTGAATACGAGTTTAAGCAGGTGAAATAATCGTAATTTATTTAATGTTGTCTGTTTTAAAGACAGTTAATTACAGTTTTGTTTATGAAGCTGTAAATACAGTTACTTCATTGTGAAACATTTTGTTATGTACTTCTTGTGCACTGAATACATTCAGAATGTAGCATGCTTGAAAAAGCAAAAACAATTACCAAAATTGTAAAATAAATCGCAATTGCAATATTGATTAAAAAAATCGCAATGTGATTGCATAGCCCTATTTCAAATCTCCATCATTGTAGCCAATCGCAACTTGAATACACAACTTGAACCTCAGATAATTGCACACATTGTGGTTGTTGTGATTTACTAAATTATAATGCTGATGATCATGGCAGTGAGATGTGTACTTTATAAGTATAAGTGTGTTTCTTCATCTTTTGGGACTTTTGGGACTTTTGGCTCTGTGGATTCTGTTGTCTATTTTCTGAATCTTTTTTAACCAACAGATTTCGTTTCTAATATGTTGTATTGCTTTTTTATTACTATGGTGATGGACGTCACGTTAAACATTTGGAATAAAATTACCGCTTTTTAAAAAAAAATTAAATTATTAATATCTCACAGTAAAGAATATCATAATTATATCATAGTATGTTTCTGAGATAAGGGTACAAAAACTGTACATAAAAAAGGGATAATTTGTGCACCTTGTGTATAAATGTACTCTGACATTTATATGAATTTATATACAATTATATATAAGCTTTTTAAAAACTTTTTCTTTTTTTAAAAGAGTTAATAAAATACTAACCCTGGGCTATAAAAGTAGTTGATGAAACAAAACCATATCGTGTTGGTCGGATGAAAGTAGACATTTTGATAATAGTTGCTTGTGATGAATTTTTAAAGAAATTACTGAAATGAAATTTTTTTTAATGAACATTTTTCAATGTTACTTAGTGTGAATTTTAAACTTTATTGTGGTCTGGCCATCTTCACTAATATTAGACAAAAGTTTTGCCATTGTAAGTGGACCATTAAACTAATTGTTTTATAATGAAGTTAAACTTTTCCTTGTTTTCCTTCCTTTCCCAGCGGATGCATCACACAGGCTCAATCTCTTCTATCTGGCGAATGATGTCATTCAGAACTGTAAAAGGAAAAATGCCATAGTCTACCGCACCACCTTCACTGATGTGCTGCCTGAAGCTCTGAACCTCATCAGGTGAGAACATGACTCTAACCAGGGTTGCGTTTGCCAAAAGCGTTGCCAACATAGTTCAACAATTCTGTGTTTTTTGAAACCATAGTTCCAGCGAATGAGCAAATAGCATCGCACATTTACTTTGTTGGAACTACAGCTCTCCACATGTGGTTGGAAGATTGTTGGCATCTACCAGGCATGGTGAAAGTCAGCCGTTTTTACAAAAATATCTGTCCTGAACTAAAGTGTGGGGGAATTTTTTAAACGGAGACCAAATAAAATGGTGCTCTGCACACTCTATAAAACTGAATTGTCAAAACATTTAAAATTGTTAGTTATTTAAAACATCTAATGGATGAACTCACACCTTGAATGGACTCATATTTAACTATGCGCTGTCAATTGTAGTAAAGCTTCTCGGCTTACCGCCATGGTTTGATAATTTCGCCATGGCTTGTTGCAATCAGCCGTTGAACGGTTGTGACTTCAGCTGTTTGATCGAACAGCTGAATGAACATATTCAAGCGGCTGCTTCAACCTCCTGAATGAACAAAACATTTCAGCATTCACACTTGTAAGCAATTACTGCTGTATATAAGCCAAAGTAAACACCTTTTCTTATTAGGCCTGCACTGCATAAACCTTTTCTTTTGTGACAAATAATCATTAGAGTATGTTCATGCGTAGAATAGTAATGGTTATTATACCAAAGGATTAATCGACTATTCAGAAAATAAACAATTGATTAACCCCAAAAAACTCATTTTTGGTTTAACCAATTAATCGGAAAAATAATCGATAGATTAATGGATTGAAAATATAGTCGTGAGTTCCAGCTGTAATATATACATTTCAGTCTATATATTTAAGCTTGTCAACAATCGGCAGCATATTTGAAGACTGCGCATGTGTGTAAAATTGATGAATTAAACATCAAAATCACACGGAATACAAAAGAGTAAAGCAATCATTAAGTGCCATGTTCATTACAACAGCATCTCTGAGATCTCGAAAAGATTAATCAGCAGAAGTTATTACTTCTCCACCTGCACATCCTATTTTGTCCTATATTTTTCAACCAATCTGGTTCAAACGATGGAGGAACGAACAGTCGTGACTAGTAGGTTAGTTTTCCAGTGAGTTACATCGTTTATGGGAAAATCACCCCAGATTCTACTGCATGCCTATTGACCACAACAGTGTTTTTCTGTTGAAGTATTTTTCCCTGATTCATTTTCAAAATTCCACACAATTCCCCAATAAAGAGTCATGAACCAAACCAACCACCTTCACAATGTGTCAATTGTTTTATTTTTTAACTTTTCATAATTTCTTATGAAATTGACAATTCGGTTGAATAATTGAATGACAATCAAATATCAATATCAATCAAATATATTCATCTCGGGCCATATTCACAAAACATTTGTATCTTACCACTAAGAGTTCTACTAAATGGCAGTAAAAGTTCTTAGCTAAGAGTTTTATCTTAAAACCTGTTCACGAAACTTTTACTAAGGGATAGACAGAAATCTTAAACTAAGAGTAAGAGCGGGGTTGACCTCTTTACTGTGGATGATGTCAACATGATTACTAACTATCTCCACTGTGATTGGCTGATGGGGGAGGAGTCTCTGTCAGTGATTTAATCATATTGTAGAACAAGGTATTTTGTCCATATTAAAATAAAGGTTTTAAAATACAAATGTTGCAAAATGATTTTTTTTATAAAAATATCATATTAAAAAAGTGTCACTAATTTAACTAGTATATGTTCAGTTAATTGTCAGCCTCTTACTTACATGACTGCGACTCGAGAGATTACAGAATTTAAGCTACAAATGATGCTTTATAAACAAAGTTTGGGAGGAGCGCATTGAAACAGTCTGTCTAATCGGCTCGAGTGGAGGTATACATACACAGATGAGAGCAGACTCTCCTACAGTTACCTCAACTTTTCTGCATTTTTTTCACTATTCGATCATTTGTGAGCTTGTGAAAACAACTGCCACGGGTAATCAGACATTTATTTATTTATTAAAGATTTATTTTTAGGACTTATCTTTGATTCAAATCTATAAATCAAAATATGTATAGCATTTATGAAGAAAAGGTTCAGCACCTAAGGTTTTATCGCTATTGTCTCATAGTGTAGAGTGTCTTTAGGTGGATTAGGATTGTTTGCGATTTGGTCTTAATGACTTGGGTGTCCTCTTGACTGCTCCTAACACTTTTAGATTTAAGAGTTCGTTTTAGCGCTAAAATGCTTTGTGAAATACTCTTAGAGAAAGAATTTAGTAGTCTAAAATTAGGGCTGAGGCCCATTATTTGAGAGTTTCTCCTAAATCAGCAAGTTAGGAGCTACTTTTAGCCTTAAGATGTTTTGTGAATATGGCCCCTGAATTATAATTACATATATTTTTATGAATCATATTTATAGAATAAATCATGGTTGACTGTAAATGTGAAATGTAAAAAGAAGTGTTTCTAGAAGACATCAGTTACTGACGACATTTTTTCTGATTCTGCATCCAATTCACCAGTTACGGGTGATTCTAACACTATTGTAGATGTGGTTGCTGTATTAAATGTGACTCATTACATCCAAGTTACTTTCTAAAATCTATCATGTTGCATTATGTGAATTTACCTTATGAGTCTTTGTAAATATCATAACATTTCAGTGCCACAAAGGATTCTAAGGTGAACAAGTCAGTGGCAAGGATACTGACCATTTGGGAAGAGAGAAATGTCTATTCAGAGGAGTTCATCAGCCAGCTGAGGAGCAGTTTGGTTCGGAAAGAAGAGCCAGTGAAAGGTCTGAATTGCACATTTATAACACTAAAGCTATTTTATTACACCCAATAATCAAAATAATAAACTTCTAAAATAACATCATATGACCCCTTTAACTTAATGTTGCTCTTGAGAATATTTTACATGCTTATCAGTATGTTTTTGAGTTTAGCATTGATAGTCTTTAATGTTTTAATATATTATACAGTGGTTTAGTGTATTAAATCTATGCACACAAATTTTTGTAATGATTTTTTTTCTGATGTGCCTTAATTTTATTTTTTAGCTCCTGTCAACTCCAGATCAGCCCTGAAATCCAAGATTGTCGCCGAGTTTGTGGTAAATAGTCAATATTTACGCTAGACTCGGATGGGTTTTTGGGCTCCTTGGGTTGGGGAAATTTGAAAATGATTATCGTGTTCAAATATATAATTTCTGACGTTCTTGTTTTTCTTTTTACCTGGCAGCCCTCAGGATTTATTGAGCATCTGTCCAAGTACAGGAAGTCAATGGATGAGATTGAGCTCAAAGAGAAACAGTTGGCGGCAATGAGGGTGGATGTGTGCAGCACAGAGGCTCTGAAGAAACTGAAAGGTCGGTAAACAGTATCTTTTTAATGTTCTGAATTTGTAGTGAATGGATCTGCATGAGTTATTATTGTACCAATGTTTTTTACATTTTCATGTTTTCGTTCTGTCTGCATCTCGCACTTTAGACAAGGCTGGAGGTAAAAGGTTTTCTAAAGACTTTGAAGATGGGAGCACAAAGCTACAGGAGTTTGTTTCCTTTCTGGATGGAGAGGTCAAAAAAGGCCCTCCTTTGATGGAAGCTCTCGAGAGTGCTGACATTTTCTACGAGATGCAATATAAAGAGGTCAAGATTGTGGCTAAAGTGAGTATTAAACATCATTTTAATTATATATTTTTTTTGTGCTATTTGAAATTATATTCTTAGCAAACGTACATCAGCTACACAAATAATTTACACTGCTTTTTTTGTTTGCTCTGTTTTTCATGGAATGTAACTAAGTGTTTGAATTCTCCACACTAGTAGAGCCATCAGGTCATTTTAAAATGAAATGGCTGCGTAGGAAATAAGTAAAATGTTGTTTTATTTATATTTCCAAAAAGCTCTTTATGAAATCTAATTATTTCCGTTTGCTTCAACAAGAGCTCTTAATCTCCTCACTCACAGTAGCCTCAGGCCTTCCAGCAGACTCATTATTTCAGTGCACATATAAAACACTATCTTTATATTTAAAAGCAGCAAATAGCCCTTTCAGAAGAAATGACCAAATGCTCATTTAATGCTTTTAGTGGTTTCAGCTGCATTGTGCCACAATTGAATTTGTACAAAAACAAAGACATTCAAACCATTGTGTAGCAAAGTTGTTTTATTTAGCCTGTCTTTGACAGTCACATTTCATCTTTGCATGAATCATTGAAATTTGCACATTTCTGCATAATTCTGGATAATTTGTGATCATCGGTTTTGGAAGGTTAAACATGTTTTTGATGGTATAATATAATTAGGCTTGGGTGATGAGAAATACTTGTGAAATAAAGTTAAAAAAAATAATAATCACAAAAAACAAAGTGTGTTTATATGTATATATATGTGTATCTATATGGGCAGACATATATATATATATATATGTGTGTGTAAATATATATGTGTGTGTGTGTGTGTGTGTGTGTGTATGTGTGTGTATATATATATATATATGTGTGTGTGTGTATATATATATATATATATATATATATATATATATATATATATATATATGTGTGTGTGTGTGTGTGTGTGTGTGTGTATATATATATATATATATATATATATATATACACACACACACACACACACACATATATATATATATATATATATATATATATATATATATATATATATATATATATATATATATATATATATATACACACACACACATATATATATAAATGGGCAGACCATTCAAATATATATTTCTTTCAAATGTTTTACGCTTTTTGTGAGTTGTGAGTGGACAAAATCTATAGGGAATTTCATGACAAATCATGTTACAATACACAGTCACAATATTAGTACAGTAATGTATATTCGTATTAGGGCAGCAACTAATGATTGTTTTGAAAATTCGATGAATCTGTCTCTCCCAAATATAACGCACTCTCATGTTTTGGACTTGGATCATGATGTACCTTTCCTGTAGCAACTCACTCTGTGTATTCCACTGTTTTTCATGCACGTTTGGTCCATAGAAATGGGTTATTTACTTCTGTAAAGCGGCGTGACTGGCTGATGGCTTCCGAGCACAGCATACCGACTTGAATGAGCGATTTGCTTTCATTTTCATTATCGATAATAATCAATTTAATCAATTAGTTGTTGCAGCCCTAGTTTCGGTATCGCTCAACCCTAAATACAAAGCATTTGTTGATGTGCAAATATTGTGAAACTAATAGTGGAACATCTCTTCAAATTATGCATTTCTAGGCCTATGAGACATTTGCAAACCGGGTGTCGCACCTGAAACGCAAACTCGATGCTCTGAAGGCTATGTTGCCTGATCCAGATGACTCCCCCATCCCCTCCCCCATTGAAGATGCCCCTTCACCCACGGGCTCCGAGTCACCCTTCCACGCTCTGGAAAGGATTGCTACCCCAGACCCAGAGCTGGATGGGCAAGCAATGGAGGAGGACCTTATTGCTTTGGCTGATGCTCCCAGCCCCCTTTCATCTGATGGGGGATCCCCACCACCAAGTGTCCCTGTGGGAGACAAAGACAATCGTGACATAGAGGACATGGAACTCTCGGATGTAGAGGAAACAGAAACTCCTGCCATCATAGGTACTGTAGGACCTTTACTAAATTATATTTGACATTCAGCATGTTTCTCACATGTAGCACATTCAATACAAACTAATGGTTAAGCTACTTTTTTTTATTATTTTCTTCATATTGTTTCCTTCTTACAGTAGAGGAATGTGTGGCCCCTGCTGTTGTGTCCAAACAGTCCTCTGTCACGCCAAATGTCACAGAGTCTTTACAAACAAATGAAGGCACGCAAACAAAGCAGATCGAGACCCCAGCAGTGGAAGTTCCCTCAACAGTAACAACAACCACAACCACACCAACCACACAGTCTTTGCCAGTCAACCTTGCTGGTGTTGATCTAGGCAAGATTAGCTCCATCCTGAGCACAATCACAAACGTTATGAAGAACTCAGGTGAGATGTTGTTGTTTGATTTGCACAGCATTTTATACAAAGGTTAAAATAGCGTATAAAAAGTGCATAGCGGTCAGATCCGTGGCCCAGTGGTAAGCCGTGGTGCTCGTTTTAGAGATGCAGGTTTGAATGTGGCCTGTGTTGTGTCTCACTCATATTCCCCTAATTTCCTGTCTCCTCTCTGATATCTGTCAGTAAAAAGTGGCAAAAAAGCCCAAATGTAAAATAATTTGTTGATAGAATGAGATATGAAATAACAAATTTACATTTTAATGTAACATCATACATTCTTTTCCTGTGCAGCTGTAGGAGTTAGCCCTGTATCTCGGTCTTCCCCAAGTGTACCTTCCACTCCAAGCTCAACTCAGAAGACTCCCACTACTACTCCCGCTCCAGCCAATCCGCTAGCCAGCATCCTTTCAAGGGTGGACATCAACCCCAGCACTCTGCTCAGCGCTTTGTCCAAAACACAAACCCATGGGGGTTTTCAGGGTGAGAACTGGAAAAGCAAGAAAACCAAAGAGTTGGGATAAGAAATTCATGAGCATAAAAGTAGTTGTAATTGTTTTAAGTCAACCTGAAATCAAAATTAACCTCATTGTTCTTTTAATACATGTTTGCAGACTTACTGAGTGTAATTTCATCAGTGTATGTTACTCAGAAGAAAACATGTTTTACTTTTGTAATCTTTAATCAAAGTGTAATGACTTACTCCACCTTAGAAACAACTTCCTTCTCAGATCATATCACCCAGGTCATTAATCATGTTAATCAAAAGCCAAAAAGCTAAATAACATTTAAATAACAGATAGACTGCTAAATTACATTTTGAGTTTGTTGTTTTAGGTAATATGTAATTTCAATAATGTTGCTCATAGTTAACCTGGTTATTTAATGCAGGTTAACATTACTCAGCAAAAAAAGAAGCGTCCTCTCACTTTGAGCTTTTTTCCCCAAGCAAATTTTTAACGTGTTAATATAAATGGTCAATGGGGATAGTTCACCCAAAAATGAAAATATCCCATGATTTACTCACCCTCAAGCCATCCTAGGTGTATATGACTATCTTCTTTCAGATGAACACAATCAGAGATGTTTAAAAAAATCCTGGCTCCTCCAAACATTATAATGGTTGTGAATTTGGGGGGGTGCATCCATAATAGGGCTCCAGGGGGTTAATAAAGCCCTTTTGAAGCGAAGCGATGCATTTTTGTTGAACAAATATCCATATTTAAACCTCAAATTCAAATAACTAGCTGCAGGCAAACGGCTGTACGGATACTGCTGAAATCGACTTGCGCCAAATGAGTAACACCTGACGTGATCAACGTGTCGTGAATGTTGTGTCATTCTATTTCAATTTTCTTGTTTTAGACTTCTAATTCATGACTGCTGCTTTGTGAGTGTCTTTAGATCTGTTCCATTGGTGCATGTGTAATAATTGTTTATGGTTCATTGAATAAGCTTGAATTTTTTTAAAAATCCTTTCCAATCAAGATACAATATTCTGTAAAAGGGACATTTTCTTTTTTTGCTGAGGTTATATTGAAGGTAATGGCGAATAACAATGAGTCGGGGGGAAAAAATAAAGCATCAGGATACCATGTATAGGCAATGGCATTGGGATATATCGAGATCCAAGGGTAGACTTGAACTTGTGCCAAAAGTTGGTGTCAGAAAGGCAGTTTCAGGAGCAAAGTAGTCCTCAACAGTCGAATGCAAACTCCCATTCAGTTGTATTTACTCTGGTACTTTTGCCTACAATTCCTAATGGATGCAATCTCATCCCACTTTTTTTTTTGATATAATATACTGTTTACTTAGAAATGTGTCACTTTACAGAAGTTAAACGAGTTGAGAATGTTGTATCATGTTAATTTAAAACTTTATAGACCTTTAGCCTAGTTGTGGCAGAAACAGCAGATGATATTAGAAAAGACTTGGTATAGGTTCTTTCAAAAATGTGCTGACCCTTGCGTCCCTGCCCCTATTTTTCTCTCTTTTTAATTTTTCCCACCAGGTCTGTCCTCTTTGTTAAACAACCCGCCTGCAAAGACCACCACAACTTCAATTTCTGACAACCAATCTCTGACCACTCCTCTAACAGCTGAGACTCATACAACTCCTAAAGTCTTACCTACTCCATCTAGTGTCCCATTGGCCAGGGATCCTACATCTCAAGAATGTGTTGCTCCTACGCCTTTGCAGTCCAATATTGCGAATGAAAAAGAAGATCCTACTCCCAACTCTACCCTGGACTGCAAGATCGATAACTTCCTCCAAGGGAACACAGGACTGAAAGGCTTTAATTTGGGATTTCCATCTGTTCTGCCATGGCCTAAGGCAACTGTTGATAGCCCTTCAGCAAGTGCAGAGAACCTAGGTGGAACCCCTGTAAGGGATGAAGCTGGTGCTACACCAACACAAGATGAAATTATGGATGTTCCCCAAACTGAGCCATTCCCTTATCAGCAGGGGCAAACAGCGCCCACAGCTGTAGATACTAAATCAACTCATCAGCTTCCATCTTGGCAGGTACAAAATACGCACACTGATCCACAAGCTCACACGGAAATTCACCAGAAGTCTGAACCAATAAAAGACTTTCGAACCTCTGTGCTCTCTCTTGCCGAGGCAGAAGCTAAGCGGCATCAACACATTGAAGCTGTGCATTCTTCTATGTCCAGCAACCAGCAACCTTTGAGAGACAGTGTAGAAGCCACCGAGAGATCTGGTGTGATGCATCAAGAGCTGAGACAAAACCCTGTAATCCATGATGTGGGACCAAATTCTAATCTGGTGGAAGGTATCTACTCATATCGAGATAATCAAGAAAAGCAAGTATTGGCCAGCTCTGACACATACAATGCAGGAACATACCTTCCCAAAAACCCAGGACAGGATCACGCTGCGCCTAATTTCTTTACCACACCTCTCCCACCTATCCCAAATCTTCCTCCTCCACCTCAAGACTTCATGCCTCCAGCATCTTCTTTGAGGGCAAGTGGTCCTTGTGCTACCAGGAATTTGCAGGAACATTTCGGTGAAGCAGAACGAGGTGGTGGTGATGGCTCATGTGCTCCTGCAAACTTCAATTATGAACACTTGTCTCATGAGGTTCCAAACAAGGAACCTTTCCATCCACATGGGGATGGGGCTTCTCACTCAGCTCATGCACCACACCATGCTCCTAATATCCCACCGAATGGTCCACTGGACTACAACCATCAACATCCACCAAGAGTACCTTTGCAGAATCCTCCAGGTATGCCCCATCACCGCATTGGGTCTTCTCCTCCAGTAAGGGGTTTCCATGAAGCCCCAAGTCCTTCTCAACCTTTGCCTGAAGAACCTTACTTTGAACCATACTATGACCATCCACCACATAGCCCCTCTCCCCCTCATTACGACATGCACCCGATTTCACCTCACGCACCAGAGTATTATCCTGAAGAAATGCCACCTCACTATCCAGAGCGCAGGGTTCCTCCTCACCTGGAGCACAGGCCTCTACCACCGCACCATATTCGTCCACCTCACCCTGGCCACTATCCACCTCCTAGGCCCCTTCGTCGGCCACCGCCGGTCCACCATGAGCCGCCCTTTCCAAGAGGCAAGCGACCCGGCCCACCTTTTGGTGGACCTCCCAGAGTCAGAGGCCCCTTTTATCCCCCTAAAAGACCTTACTTGCCTCCGCATTACTGAAGTGTCTATTGTGATTCTTATGCTCAGGTGTTTAGTGCATGTCACAGTGAGCAAGTAAAGTCCAAGTGCTGTTGGGTTATCAGCAAGTCAAAGATCGCTGTGGGCAATGACGCGAAGGGGATGGTGTTGAACTCCTTCATGAGGTCACAATAGAGAAGTGCAAATGTATTCAAGTAACCAGGGGGATGCAACCAGATCACCAAAAACTCTTGAGCAAGATCTGTTCCATGATCAAGACATGTAAACCATGAGCAGTTGTGCGGCAAGATGTCAAGGAGCACTGGAGCAGAGAAATGGAAGATTATCTGGCAAGGAATGCTGGTGGAATGAGAAGGAATCTGAAGGCAGACAAAACAAGAGGTGGTTATTCTATTTCATTTCATTAATTCTTTCATTTCTGCAGTTTTTGTGTCTAGTTCTATAAAAAAATCAGATTTAAAAGTTAATTCAAAATGTCCTTTCCCTTAGTAAAAATGTTTGAGCATGTATCTTGCGAATATCTTTGGGAAAGAACTCATTGTTTTTTTCGATCAACATTTAATTAAGGTTGATATGTGATATTTTTTTACTTCCAAAGTTAAGTTCTACTAATGAACAAGCTATATTGTTATGCAAAGCTGGTAGTTAATTCACCACATCTTATTTTGTACGTGTAAATAAATGTAGCCCTAACAGGTAGTTAAGCTTCATTATCGTCTGTCATGGACAAACAGCAGTGTAGAGAAAAGTAATCTTTACAATTTTGAGGTAAGGTCCTGAGATGTACAGAGACGAGCCGTTTTTGCCAACAGTGGCAGAAGATACAGAAGAAACGAAGTTGTTGGGCAGAATCATCAAGGCCTCCCTCAGTTCCCAGAGGCTTTTACTGTACTGAATTAAATAAAGATGTGTTTGAAAAAAAAAAAAAAAACACTGTGGGGAAGTGCAGTCTCAACCATGATTTCTTTGAGTGTTTTCATCTCAGTTGCTTCAGTGACTGACTTTGCTCTTCACATTTTCGCGAACATTCATCAATAAACGATGATCAACACACATATTGTAGCTAAATGGCTGCAACTCATGTTGATTTATATGTGACATGTTTAGTTCTAGAACCGACATTTAAAGTACCTTTCTTAATTACTTGCTGTTTAAATGAGTTGATTTAGGCCGTATTTATGATAGCATTTTAGCAAACCATTTCTAATAAGCAATGAAATACAAAAATGCACAGTTAAATTTTCACCTCATTCAAAGCGTTCTGTAATTGATCCGTTTCAGTTCCACTTCGGGTTTTCTCTTTCCTGCTTCCTGCTATAGTGATCCTGGACCAAACCTCCTGTCACGTACTCTAGTCTGGTTTGCGGAGTATTTGCCTCGTAATTTCGTGCATTTTTACCTCACTTAAAGCTCACATTTGCAGTCTTAACTGTTAGAAGTTGTAAAATAAATGCAGGTACAGTTAAATTAAGATGCAAGCTTTTTTCAGATCAAATAAGGGTTTAATCAAGACCACTCTGGTCACACTTCAGTTGTCTTTCTCTGAAATAAATGTAGTTCTAATATAAGACCAGGAATTTACACGAGAAAGCCGAGGCCTTTCATAAGTGTCATAGTTCCACTTCTTCATTTAATATCACTCAGACTCGAGGATCATCTGTGGCTGATTGCATTAAGCACAGACAGATGTTTGTGGAGTCGGCTCTGTCAGGGTAACAATTTCCTGAGTTTTTTCCTCTTGAATAATACAACCGCAAAAAATGCGTAAAGTAATAAAGAGAAATTTGCCTCATCCTTTAGCCTGCAAATCAGATGTTTGCTGGTTATAGGAAGGATTTTAGCATCGACCAAAGCCATTTTGTGTAATTCCGCTGATTCCTACGTTATTTCAGAATAACTGTTCTGTTTCAGAAATCTTTAAAACAAAACAAAAAAAAAAGTTGAATATTCCAGGACATTTTGACATGCCTTTTCTGGGTACCTCAGTATATCACATCTTTCATTCTTCAAGTTTCTTCATCAAAAAGAAAAGCGAAGGTTAAAATTCTCATTTATTGTAAAACGTGAAATAATGGAAACCTACCCAACTAATGCAGGTGGAAAAATTAAGTTGTCTTCTTAAAGTGATGTCAGAAATCATCACTGCTTATAAATTGTTTAAAGTCATCTAAAGTAGCAAAATGGTCATCAAATTGCTAAAGACCAGTTTACCTGTTAACGTTCCAGTGTATCGCTCTTGGTACACATCTTTCAAAAGAGACCTTTAGGAATGCAAAGGTTTTTTTTTTTTTTTTTTTTTTTTCAAGTTGCAAAACAAATAGAGTATTTACACATGGTCGTCAGCAGGGGGAGACAACCCTAGATGTTGTTCTGGGCCCTGTGCTGAGGGGAGCCCGATCATGTCCTGGTAAATACTCATTGGATTTTGTCAACTACAACAGAATCCTCATCATATCTAGCACATGCGTTTTGCAGTTCATTTCAAAAGTTCAAAACATTTACTTTTCTTCAGAAAAGAACACTCATGGGCAAGAAAACATCTGGTGTTGAGCGAACTTAAGTTCTTTAGTTTCACACCAGGGGTTTTCAAACTCCCCTTTGCCCTTCAGAGGTGTCATACGACTGATCTCCTCTGTCATGGACAATAGCAGATGTGCATTAAGAGAAGAGTTTTGAAAATCCTGTTAGTATGACCTAAATTCTTGAACCATTCTTTAAGATAGTTGAATCGTTTCCAACATAACATAAAATTAGTTGAGATTTGGTGGAAAGATCTGATGAAAATGCTGCGTATTAAGATTAATTAACAAGCACATAAAACCAAAAATTAAAGAGATACTGAGGTTCTAAATTAATGTTTAGTCTGAACTCAACATTAGCTAATGGACTGGTATTATTAATGGTTACAGACTTAAAGGGATAGTTCACCTGAAAATGAAAATTCTGTCATCATTTACTCATCCTTGTTGCAAACCTGTATGACTTTCTGCCTTCTGCTGAACACAAAAGATCATATTTTGTGATCTAACTCTTGATAGGCCCCACTGACTTCCATTGTTTGGGGAAAAATACAATGGAAGTCAATGCGGCCTGTCAACACTTAGGTTACCGACATTCTTCAAAATAGCTGTTGATAGGCCCTATTGACTTGCATAGTATTTTTCCCCATACAGTGGAGATCAGTGGGGCCTATCAACTGTTAGGTTACCCATATTCTTCAAAATCTCTTGTGTTCAGCAGACAAAAGACATTCATACAAATTTGGAACCTGACAGAATTTTCATTTTTGGGTGAACCCTTTAATTGCACACAAATACACGAGAGAGAACACATAATGGCAGGCTAATTAAAGTTTTCAAAGACATTTCATAAACGGATTCATTTACAGAAGTCCAGAGCTCAACGGATATAATATTATTTCCCCTCCATTATCATTAAAAAAAAAAAAAAGAGGCTATGGCCTTTCTCATATAAATACGCAAAGTTTTTGTGAATTTCTAACGTAGGCGTATTGACACAAAACAGCACGTTTTTGCCGTGAAGCACATGCGTTAGAAAGTCAAAACAACCGTCTGCCGTCATGTCCCGTAAGACCCATTATACTTATTAAAATTTCTTTTGCTGAAAAAAAAAAAACACTAATTGAACTGGAAATAATAATTTTATAGACCTAATTAGTTAATTTTATTAGCAATTATATTAAAAGCCATGTCATTATAATACATAATTGTATATTATCTATGAATATAATCATTTAATTAGTGCAATCAATATTTTGAATTAAAATCAAATACCTTAAAACAAAATCCTTTGGCTAATGCTACACCGTTAAATTTTACATGACCGAATGCAATGTTAAAAGAGCAGTGGTGCTGATGTTTTCCAGCGATCATCTTCAGTTGATTTGACTCTGCCTCATTCAAATGCTGGAGAGGGACACGCCTCTTACGGGAAGCGCGCGCGTGCACGTGAAATAGTGAAATATTCGCCATCCGCGTCATGCAAAACTTTCCACAGGGGCATGTGCTCGTCATACACAGTTCACTCAAAATGAACTCCGTTCTCATAGCCTAATAAAATAAACGGTTTGCTCAAGTGCTTTAGATCATACCTAGCCTATAACTAATACGAGTACATACTTCTATGTATTTGAAACTGAACAGAAATATAACTGCAGATGATGCTCGTGCATGTTAGCTATATAAAAGAGTGAGGCTGTGCTTTCTATTAATGTTTTATAACTTCTCCCCCTTTGTCTTTTAACCCAATCAACCTTTTGTTTTATTTGACTCCCTCTTGTCCATCCTCAATGTATGCAGATCTTCTGGTGAGGGACTTTGTCTGCCCAGCAACAGAGTGCTTGAGGGGACATCCAATGCCCTTGTATCCCATCCGCTTGCAAATCAAGGTAAAGGATATGCTGTTGCACACTCAGTATGTCTGAATAATCATTTTATATTTGCAAGAACTGTAAATGGTCTCAGTTCGTTGCAAAAAATAGCCTATTAAAAATTCTCCAGCGCAGTGGACATAATGTAATGTTGTCTCTTAAAGTTATTGCAATGGATGCTGCACACATAGTCAAGTTGTTTTCCTACTCAGGCCTTCTGTACAAAAACATTAAACAGTGGAAAGTTAGAGCTCTTTCGCCCTCTACTGGTGGAAAGTGATCTCAATGAGCTGATATTTTATTGCCAAAGGCAACTATCATCTTATTAGAGGTATTTACCCTGGTTTATTATTGTTCTTGCAGTGAAGATGGAGGCAACATTGTGCCTAAATATTTTTAGATGCCAATGTTTGTTTTTTTGTGAATGGAAGCCTTGTTATAGTCTGTAACCCAAAACTGACAAATTAGGTTATTACTCGAAAGGATGCTCAATGTAAAGGCCAGGGTGTATCAGTAGGTGACCTTTATGCCAGTTCACTTGTGGACGCAGCTGATATAATATCACGTTTCATAACTCAAGGAGATATAAAGGCCTCAAGCAGCTTGATGTGAATTTATAGGAGGCTTCTCACCAATGATGAAAGCAGTTTGTTTATCATCCAGATTTCGTGGCTCTTGATTGAAAGTGCACATTGATCGTCTGTGATATTACATTGAGTTTAATTGATCTTCCTGCATAATTGATACAAGCTCTCAATGCTGCAATACTCAAATGACCAGCAGGTGTCGCCGTTAATTCAGCTGTCTGAAATAATCAGTTGAGTCATCTGTGATTGTAAGTGCGTACTCTTGTGTGCGTGAATGAGTCGTGCTTTTAGTCATAGTATAGAGTTTGTTTGGTTTTTTTGTCTTAAAGTGGGGATATGAGTTTTTGGGTCAAGGGTAAAAACGGCATTGGCGGATTTAGGGGCTCGTGGCAGATGGTTGCCAATCCCAGTAAATTAACACAAGTACACTAGTCTTTAATTTAGTTTACCCTAAGAGCCACACAGCCGGATGTATAGGCTACTGAGCATTAAACAATTACTGGAGGATGTCTTGGAGGATGTCAGTCGAACATGCGGTGTGTGATGTGGTCCTTATCACCTCATAAATGCTCGTTTTATTTAGTGTGTTTGTTTGTTTTATTAATCGAGAATGAATTCAAATGAATTCCCTGATAGCTCGCGCACTAAGATAGCGAAATTGCTCGATCACATAGTGAGGAAAGCACGTAGTTTAATGTGGGCGTTAATTTGCGAGAAAACATGATTTGGCTCAATGTAGTTTCAGCACCGTGGTCAGAGCTCGACGAGAACAAAAGGCGGATTAGCGTCCTTGATATCAGGGACCGTCCCAATGTTACACGCAAGCGCAAAAAACGAACACTCAAATAAAGATGAGGCGAACCACACATTATTTCACTGTAAATTTCCATCAAATAAAACACGTTCATTTTTTGTTTGTTTCTAATTGGATGCTTGTTCTTAGTAAATAAAGAACGTGCAATACAATTTCATTAAGATTAATATAAGTATTACTATTGCGCTTTATAATTAATAGAAAGAGTCGCCTTTTTCTTTTACTGATTTTTTTTGTTTAAAATCACTATAGCAAATATATCCCTCTGTCCATTGTACTCAACTCATTCAACAAGAAACCTTGGGAGGAAAGAACGAGCCTGTATGATGTTATAGTGATGTATTGTGATTATTCAAAACTATTTAGCTACGATAATTGCAAGAAAGTAGTATCCATTTCATATATAAAATTGTAGTTACAAGATTAAGTCATAAATGTGAGGTAGCCTTTGTATTATGAAAAACCAAACTAATTGTGAGATATAATGGTGCAAATACAATATATATATATATATATATATATATATATATATATATATATATATATATATATAGGAGGGATTAGTAGAAATAAAGTCATGATTACATTTTCTTTTCACTTCCATAGTACATCACAGTGAAATGAAAAGGACAGCTGTTCGTGTTTGACAGCACCCAATGCTTTCGCGGCTACGCTTTGCGAGAGGAAAATATAGACGCTCCCTTAAACCGAGTAAGCATCACGGTTTCCACACCCCGAGGGAGGACAGGAGATGGACAGGAGGGGGACACCGGCTTTCGACGTCAAAAGCTACGGGTTATACGGAGTGTCAACACCGTGAATACAGGCTACAGCATTACAGTGCGTCTTCTTCACTGCCTCTGCATTAAAACGTGAGTGAAATACATTTTATGAGCATTTATACTTCCACTGACTCATGCATGTACTCTAGTCAACAGGAGATATTTGAGAGGGCACAGACAGACAAAAACCAAGACGATTCAAGGGTGACAGATGCACGGATTTAGTTGAATGTTGGCGTTCAGGCCATCCGCTCTCTTTATCTGTGCTCGTAGAAAATCAGACCATATTCTACAAGCAGACAGAAAGACAGCAAATAAACAAACATCCCCTTGGGATTAACAAAAGAGAGCGAGAGAGAGGGAAGGAAACGAGCAAATTTCGCCTTTGCACACACACACAGGGGAGCTCGTAAGATTTGAATAAACTTCTTTCCGTCTTTATTGATTTGAAGACGTGAAGTTGCTCGGATAGTTGCGTGTTTTTGTTCTCTGTCATGTATGTGCGTATGTGCCGGTGGTGTCGTGACAAAGAGACACATACGCCTGAGCCTCCAGTGTGGATTAAACAAAGAAGCAACGGGAATATCCGTCAGTATTTATTTTATTGCCTTCACTTTTAATGTGCTGTATTGTCAGAGCGCGTAACTTAAGTTTCTTTGTTCTACTATGACGTTTTATTATTATTATCATTATTAAATTCCTTTTATATATATATATATATATAGATCACTCGTATTCTATTTTTTGGTAACACATTGTTATAGCTTAAATATAAACATATCATTAATGTGCATTCAAATTGCTAGAAATGTTCATATTTGCACCTCTAATCTGCTTTGTATGATGTTTGACGTTTCAGCACTGAATTGAAATCCTCATTATCCTCCATAATCAGCTCAAACCAATCAACGTATTACTTCATTCAAACTTTGTTTTGTGGATAATGTCAGCTTTGGTGTGCTATGCCTATGTAGAAACGTTATAGGCTAACTTTAAAATAAATGTAAGATCTCTCATTGTGTGAGAATGTTCTCCATTCAAAATCGACCGAAATGCAAGATTGTAATTCTGGCAAACTGAATGCCGATTGGTCTTTCTTTCAATAATTTGCATATTGAGTTGTGATTGGTCTTTTCCATCTCGTTAAGTAGCTGGCTTCATATTGCAACGCTGTATGTCTTAAAAGTGGATGTTTTACGTTTAATAATACATATAGAGCGTTTTGGATTATTTTAAAACGTTTCCACAAGTTACAAATCCTTCAGTGCCTATATTTTTCGTATGTTTGCTCACGAACAGGAATGGTGTGAGGAGGTAACCATAGCAACAGTAGCCCGCTCGAGCACTCTGTCATTATCGCATTGCCAAAACTTAAACGCCGTTGATATGTATCACTTTATATTTCACAGGTACAAAACAAAAGCTTTATTTATTTATTTATTTTGTTTAAATGGTCTTTCGTTTGGCTAACTGCTGAAAACCGAGTTAGGCCTACCCTGTGATTTAGTAATTCTGCCTCTTTACATGAAGGCAGTATCCAGTGAGAACAGGGTGTTGGGGGGGGGAATCACCTTTTTTTCCTCTTTTGCATCAAAAACCGCAGTTTTTGCAAGTTCCCGCAATTTCGTCGCATAAAATTGCAAAACCTATGAGGCCTACCGAATTCCCCTCCTGACGGTTTAACAGTTTTATTTGGCAGCTTTACAAGTATCACTTCCTTAATGGGGGTTATTATAAAGTGTTAACGAGTATGCAGGTTTTGTTTTATCGCTATTTGTCTTTTTTGTTACGCAGAGCTGTCACGGTTCAAACCTTTCCACCGAGACTCGTGTTTAACATCGCGACTCTTCCTCCACCGTCGAGCCGCTCTCCAGTGCTGAAACCCCGGGCGCAGCTGTCGCTCCGTCCCCTTAGGAAATTGTCCTAATGAAGGAGGCCGACGCCATCAAGCTCTTCATTGGCCAGATCCCGCGGAATCTGGAGGAGAAGGACCTGAAACCAATCTTTGAGCAGTTTGGGAAGATCTATGAGCTTACGGTGATCAAGGACAAGTACACGGGAATGCACAAAGGTAATTAAACGAGATTGACGCGGCTCTATTGAACGGACAGTCTCAAGGGGAGATGGGAGACTAATGGTACTAGATGAGTTTTCTTTTCATATCTGAGGAGAAACGTCTCCTTTCGTACATCTAGTGAGGTCTTCTTCTTTGACAGTTGGACACATACTGTGTTTTAATGTTTAGTTTGACACGGCAATCATTTCCTTCTACTTCATTTTGAGTTTGCTTCCAACGCCCTAGCTTTGTGAGATAAAGAAATCTGTGGTGAGAAAACACATTTTTCAACGTTTTTCCATTTCTTAGTCACACTTGTCGTATCCTTTTTCTGTCTGCAAAACACTGCTTTATATTCATGGACTGACTGAGTTTGCTTCGCTTTTATTTATACATCCCTCATTGTGTTCTCGTTCCCTCTTCAGGATGTGCGTTCTTGACGTACTGTGCGAGGGAGTCAGCCTTGAAGGCCCAGAATGCACTGCACGAGCAGAAGACGTTGCCGGGGGTGAGTCGTCGCTGTTAATGACGTGGCGGGCCGTATAAAAAAAAAAATTGATTTATTTAAATCAGACAACCATTTCCAATTGTCTATACATAGCAGACTGCACACAGAATGAATATTTGACCCTAAAGCTCTTCTAGCAAGACCGGGGAACATGAAGTTGTTTCTAAAAGTAGAAAGAAAATATTCTATGGTTCAGGAAACAGGATCTGTGGAAATCTGTGTTGACTGAACAGACTTTAATTAGGTATGTAGGAGGGCACAATCCTTGAAGGCATCCGCGATCATGTCGCTCTCTGAAGTCGTTGATTAGCTGTTAGGCCATCTGCCGTACCGGAGCCGTGACGGGCAACCTGTAAATTCAGAAACCTCCAATCTCTTCATCTTTTTTTATGTTTTCATCCGTAAATCACCTACTCTTTAGATTTGCCAGATGTACGGGATCATTGTGAGCGGTGTTGCGAGTCGAATGTACTTGACGTCAACGTATAGAACTCGGGGATGAGATTATATGGTCTGTTTTGAGATTTAATGAGGAATTAATACAACTATACGCTCAGTGCTCGCATGATGGTTTTTTCCTGTTGATTAGACTTGAAGCAAGCGAACCCACAGGGGATCTTTTGCTTCCCCTCAAATTCTATTTAAGTGAGTTTAATTTGCACTAGAGGAAGCTGCATGCGAAAATGTTGCAAAAGCAGAGACACGACGTGGACTGAGCGGCCAAACAGAAGCTTCTGGTGCGTCTGAACAGGCCACCAGATGTAGGCTAAAGAAGGGATATATGGCTTTATTACTCCGTATGTCACACCACGTAACATCAAAGGCAACCAGCTGTGTAAGAAGAGACAAAATTAAATGGAAGTGCGAGCGAGGTAAAGCACGTTCTGTCTTCGCTTCAGAGAAGCAATGTTTGTGAGCATATGTTTAGGTTGTTTTTCCTTATGGTGACTAACGTTATGCGCATGTGTGTTCAAGAGTAACTCCAGAACAAATCCCATTATTAGCATGACAGTTGTCTGACCTTTGCGACCTCTCCAGGCGTATATCAGCGGGTTCCCTCGGCTTTAAATCCTCTCTCCTCCTTCTCTGTCCCTCTATCCTTCTATTAGTCTACCCCCCTCACCTAAGCCTGGTAAGACAGTG
Source organism: Opsariichthys bidens (assembly GCA_037194245.1). Taxonomy (NCBI): domain Eukaryota; kingdom Metazoa; phylum Chordata; class Actinopteri; order Cypriniformes; family Xenocyprididae; genus Opsariichthys; species Opsariichthys bidens. The sequence continues at coordinate 5,515,639 of CM074306.1, forward strand.
TTCAAACCTCCCCCCTAAGGTACGAAAGGGAACCATGTTATTAAGAACCACAACCCCCCCCCCCTCCCTTAAAGAGAAATCTCTCTTCCTCTTTCTGTCTCTCTCTTTCATTCTTTCTTTCTTTTTTCACACACATGGAGACAGCCCAGCTGTGTGGCATTATTACCAGCTCATGGCACCTGCCATTCTTAGCAGGCCCCGCCCCCAACATGTCAATCATAGCTGATCGCTCCGCCAACGCTGCGTGATGTGTGTTTAGAGTAGTGCGTGTGCTGGTGAGATAGGAATTGTATCCACGTTGAGGGGAGAACGGCAGATAAGATAAGACCGAAATTGGCTTGGAACCTTCATTTCTCACCTTTTCTCTTTTCCCTTAGGCTTTGTTCACACTATACTGAATTCAGATTTGTTTTCCAGATTTGATCTTTAAGACTTACTGTTTGCGTTGTCAGTTTGTCAGTGATGAAAACGCATCCGCATGTTCAAATAGTGTAAGTGAAGGGATAATTCAACCAAAAATGACAATTTTGTCATCATTTACTCACCGTCATGAAACTTTCTTCTTCTGTGAAACACAAAAAAAGTATTTTTTGGTCCGTGTTTTGGATCCCATTGGCTTCATTGCAGTTTTATCTTTGTATAATTTATTGTAGTATTTAATAATATTTTGAATTAGAATTTATTGTTTATATATTAATTCTCATTTTATTAGCATTAATGTGTTATGTGCTATTGTGCTTTTTCAGTTTTAGTAATTTTTATTTAATATTTTTAAGTTACATTTTTTCATCTAATAATTATATTTTATTCTATTTCAGCTTTATTTCAATTAATCTTTAGTTTTAGTTACTTTGGACAAAAACGGTTTAAACATTCTTCAAAGCATCTTCTTTTTTGTTCTGCAGTGTGAGTAAATGAAGCCAGAATTTAATTTTTTGGGGTGAATTAGTCGATTAATATTTAAACATAATTTGCTATAGTTACGGCTTCGATGTTCGCTTTCTGCTACAACAACTGAGAGTTGCTGTCATTGTGGAATAAGAAGTAGAAAAAAATGCCTCTGTTTATGTACATCATGACACCTTACCATGATTCTGAACTCATGAGATTTTATGATGAATTTGTGTCTAAAACTGCTCTCTTGTTCACACTAATCACTACATAGTGAAACCCACAGAGTTCACGATTTAGGGAAAGAGTGATGAGTGAATTTAGAAACTATAGACACTATTGCATATGTCATTATATACACATACTGTGTCCTGAATGACAAAAACAGATCTTACAAAATGTTTAATTGAAATTCTCAACGTACAAATGTGTTTCAGGGTTTGTAATAGCCGTATTTCACACCTTTTCTTAGACTGCTATTTGGACAAGCGAAAAATGTCTTACAAGAACCATTCTAATTTCACTAATATTGAAACTCTGAATAAAAGATCAGCTGAGAGCAATGTATTGAAGGGAGAGGTAAAGGAAGACAAGGGAGGAGGGGTTGAACAGATGGCATGGCTGGAGTGGCACCTGGCCTTATGTTTAATTTCAGGTGAGAGGCTCGCAGTGATTGTAGACAGAGGAGGGGAATGAAGACCTGGAGTCCTCTTTCTGGTTTTCAATCTCATGATCTCCTCCTCCTCCTCCTCCTCCCTCTCTTATCTTTCCCCCATCTCTCCTGTCTCTCGCTCTTTGCCTATAGTTGCCATCCCAACATGTTTGCTTAGCTCTGTTTATCACAAGGCCCCACTTGCACGGGCACAACAAAGCAGGGGGGGGGGGGGCGTTGTACAAGACACTTGAGTTGCGCACACTAGTTCGGTCTTTAAGACATACACGTACACACCTTCGCTCGCTCGTTTGCTCTATTTTAGAATCGGCCACATCTCAAATCGTGCTCTTTTTGGCTTCCTCCTAACTGCAGCTACTGCACTACAGGGCTAATAAACAGATGAATTTGGAACAGTTGTTGTGTTGGCGTTTTATGGTAAAATGTGACTCAGCTGGATCCTATCTGACTTCAGTTAAGATAAATATCAGCTTTCACATTGGGTTTTTTTGTGGTTTGTTTTATTTGCTGTTTCAGGAACAGCTTTACTCCTGTCTCAGCCACTGAAATTGTGACAAGAAAGCAAGACGTAGTAATAGATCAGCAGGACAGACCAGATAACTTCTGTTTGTAGTATTAATGTTGTTTTTACTATTATCATTTTGATTCAAGACATCAAATTACGCCCGATCTTTATCGGACTAGCATTCCTGTTGGTTATTGATAGTAAAATGGCAGTTAAATGTCTGTCTATGATGTGTGCTCGTACACATTTTGGCATTTGGCATTTTTTGGGTTGAGTTGTTGTGCGTCTGAACGCATGTGTTTAAAAGAGCGTCTGTTGTGCCTTTGTTGTGGGGGAAGGGAGGGCAGGTGTTATTAGAGAGGGGGATGGAGTGTGTGAGAGTGAATGTCTGGATGTTTGTTTGTAGTTTAGTACAATGTGCTCATTCTGATTTTCGTCGGCGTACGTTGAGGGCACTCGGAAAGTCAAATAAGATAAGATTGGTGGTTGTGTACCTTAAATGTGTGTCATGTTTTGTTCACTGTATGCGTTTTACAGATACAGTGCACTACACTGATGTGCACGTGCGAAATTGTATATGTACAAAATGTACTTCTATTAAAGTCCAAGTGGAAAATGGTGTATTCAAACTCGTATTACTGTGCTTTTTACACAATAAAAAGTCAAGCGATCATATCAGACTAACACGATCGGATGATTCAAATGCGAAATCGCAAGCGCGCGCATGTTTCCTTTCCAGAACTGCAAGATTAAGTATATTTGACTTAAGTGTCAGTGTCTATACTCACATCCAGGCAGGATGAGTCCATTGTTCAGATGAATTGAAGGGTTACAGGGTTCGAGAGCATGAAAAAGGGAGAGAGGTGAAAGTAGGTCTAATTAAAGAGAAATTGGACGGATATGTGAAAAGGGGGGAACATGGAGGGGTGAATTGGGGGAAGGGGGGAAATGAAAGAAAATTTGACATAATGAGCCGCGGGTGGTGGTGGTGGTGGTGGTGGGGGGGGGGGGGGGTCGACGGCGGACGTCCATGAGCTTAAAGACAGACATCTGCTAGTAAGTGTGTGTGTGTGCGCGCATGTGTGTGGCCTTTGATGATTACACACTCCGTGAGAGCAGAACTTAATCTGATGGACATGTATCCACAGATTTTTTCACACCATTGAGATATAAAATAAACTAGCTAATGGGCATTTTCTACTTTTCAATGCGAAGTTAGCTGCAAATGCTGCCCTTTTCATCCACTTTATGGTTGTGGTTGTGTTTGGATGCTCAGACATTTATTATAATAAAGTCACAAACAACAGATCCTCTTGGGTCCATCCTACTTCCTCTTGATTTGGTTGGTTTTCGTTGTCTGCAACAAATCATGCAATCTTAAGAGCTTGTTTGCTGGCTGTAATCTGTCTTCTTTCTGAAATGTGTCCCAGATCAATATTGTTGCTCAGGAAAAGCCATATAGGCTCTAAATGATGAATATGGCATTTGCAGATTTCTTGATGAGTAATAAGGACGTATCGAATTTTCAATTTGAAGTGTCCAAGATGATTTTTTAAAGCATAAATATTCTATAGCAGGCACTGTTGTTTCAAATGAAGAATATTTACTATGAAAGTTAAAAAAAATTACAAACAGTACTTACAGTGGAAGTCAATGGGGCAAACACACAATGATTTTAAGTGCATAACCATCGACTGTAACTTTTATTTGCTCGTTTTTACAAACTGAGAGCAAATTCGATCAAATCCATTGTTTACTTTTTTTACAAAAGTGTTGAAATCCATTTCTCTCCTCTTCCACTTAGCATTTGGTTCCCTAAAATAGCACCGCTATCTCAATAAGTGTTTGACTGCGTTTCAGGGTGTAGACATGTCTGTATTGGCAGCAAAAAGTCTATTTGGAATGTGCGCTTGGCAAAGAATGTTTTTGTTGAAATGAGTTAATTTCAATTTTGAAATGCATATCTCCATTCCACAAGCAACCCATATCATCACACCCATCCCCCCCCACCACATTTTCATATTCCACCCCCCCCCCAGCATGTCATTTTTTCTATTTGACAGGCATTTGATACAGAGGATTTTTTATTCTGTGTGTTTAAATGATTGTTACAAATTGTAATTGCTAATTACATATGAAAAAAGGCAAGATTGATTAAGATTTATTTATTATCAAGAATTGATTTTTACAGGCAAAAGCATTTTTATCCAGAATGGTTTTTCATTGTCTTGTCCTTTTTGACGCAAAACTTTCAAAGCACATACTATTTATAGCATTTTGCTTAATTCTTCTTCTTCTTTTTCTACTTCTTCTTACAGTTTTTTACGAATACGATAATAAATAATTATAATAATGGAATAAGTAATGATGGAATATTTAGTGTGATACAACAAATTAACTAACAATTAAAAAAAAAATAAAAAAAAAGGAAAAAAAACTAAAAATAAATGGGAAGTATATCTGCAAGTAACATGTAAAAAGTATATCGTTGCATTCCACATGATATTATGTATGCTAAAATTAAAAGTAGTTCACCCGAAAATTAAAATTAAAATTGTCATAATTAATACTTCACCCTCGTTCCTTCCAAACCCGTAAAACTTCGTTCATTTTCGGACACAAAAGTCGTTTATTTTTTTTTTATTTTTGTGCACAAAAAAATATTATTATTGTCGCTTCATGACATTGAGGTTCGTGTTGACTGTTTTAACGTGTCTTTACTTACTTTCTGGACCTTGAATGAGGTGATTATTGTTGCTTACTAGGGGGATAAAAAAAAGTCAGATTTCATCAAAAAATATCTTAATTTGTGCTCTGAACGTTGTTGTATCTTGTGTGTTTGGAATGACATGAGGGAAAGTAATTAATGACAATTTTTTGTAAACTAACCCTTTAATGTTGAGTTAGTTAATGTCCATGTTATTTGTCAGCTTTTTTTTTTAAAACGGAATGCGTTTATATTAAATTTAGAATTTTGTGTTTGAGTATAAGAAACATCAGTATCGTGTTATCTTTGGCATGTTTAATGGGCATGAAATGGCAGATTTTTTGAATGCCATTCTGTTGTAACTGTGTTTGTTATAAAATGGGAAATGGATGGAGCGGCAGAAGGAATATGCTGGAAAAAAAAGGAGATTGGAAAGAAAGAGAGTAGAATATATTGGGGGTGGGGTGGCGTGCAGGTTGATTACGGTCGCAGGTCCTGTTGCCAGGAGACGGCTGGGACAAGGGATGCTGGGTTGCTAGGGAACCAGCTCAATGCAATGGCTAGCATTGCATGATGGGTACAGAGGCAAGATTGAGAATAGTCTTTGTGTGGATACACACCTAATTTAACATCTGCCACCACACACACGCACACACTGACAAGTCGCAAGAGAGATCCTCTTGAGCTAGCTTGAGTGCAAATAACACACACACACACACACACACACAAACAGTCATTCTTTCCATGCACAGAGAAACTTGGGGAGTATGAACAAACAGAACGCCTTGCAGGCATGTAGCGTGTGCGTGAATGAGTGAACGTGAATTGTGATCTGATTTTTGGGCTCTAGTGAGTCAACGGCTTTCTGAATTTTGCTCATATTGTGTATTAGTTTGTCTGAATGGAAAAAACAAATTTGGGTGTGTCTTCACATTTTGTTTCAGATGCATTTAGGTATTTTACAGGTCAAACACTGTGATTTGTTTGTATACGTGTTAGAGGCACTACATGCAGGACCAGAGTAAATGTCAGTTGATTGAATAATCTATGGATTTAATATCCCATAATCCCACTGAAATCCCTGGCCTCAGATCAAGGCGCAGATTAAGTGTGTGTGCTCATCATGTCAATGGAGTTTTTTTTTTTTTTTTGCTGGCAGACAAACCAAGCAAAACAGTTTTGACCTGTGCTTCTAATGGCCTGTATGGAGCGATGCTACATGAATATATTTTTGGGGGTATTTTCTATTTTTGTAAGCAGACAATTGCGCTTGCCGGCTATAACACATATTTAAGGATTGCATTTATTTTTGAATGGATGTTTTACGATTGTATATTTCATCGTACATAACAATAATCTATGTTTATTGGTTGTTGGTTTTTGAATGTATGGGTCATTTTACAGTTGAAATAAGTAAATTATTAAAGCATTATTTCATTATTTACTTTAATAAATTGTTGCTTAATGTTACTTTTGGTTTATGTTCATACGTTTCTTTTGGGGGGGGGGCTGTTAGTGGTATCACGTATTAATGTTTTAAAAAAGATATTAATTGTTTTATTCAACAGATACATTTTTGTTCAAAACTGAGAGTAAAGACTTTTACATTGTTTGTAGATTAATAGATTGTATTTCAAATAACTTTTGAACTTTTGTTCGTCATAGAAACCAAGAAAAATGCATCAAATCAGCATATTAGAATAATTTCTGAAGGATCATGTGACACTGAAGACTGGAGTAATGATGCTGAAAATTCAGATTTGCATCACAGGAATAAATTACATTTTAAAACATATTGAAATAGAAAATAGTTATTTGAAATAACTTTTGTAATAATATACTCGTAAAAATAAAGGTTCTTTATTGGCGTTTATGGTACCATTACGAACATTCCACAAAGTTTACTTTACTGTGGAAAAAGGTTCTTTTGATTGTTAAAATGTTGTTTACACAAAGAAAAAAAGGTTATTTTAAAAACCCAAAATGGTTCTTCTGTGGCATCACTGTGAAAACCCCATTTTGGAACGTTTATTTTTGAGTGTATGTCACAATATTACTGTTTTTACTGTTTTTGTATTTAAATATTTAACTGTATTTGAAAAAATATAAAAAAATCTCAAGTCCAGACATTTGAAAAGCAGTTTATATAGCAGATGTAGAACGACCTGTGTAATTATTAGTGTGCTTATAAGGAGTTTAGGTGTGGTTGTCTTTGATTTTCATTGTCGAGCAGCGTTTGTGGAAGCCAACAGGTTTCTTTCGGCTTGATGATGGAGAGTCTTCACTGCCTCTGTTGCTTTGGCAACCAGAGCAGTTACACCCGCTACTTTTATCTGTCTATCTCTGTCCCTCTCTATTTTCCTTTCTCATAAATATATTCTCAAAGACTCACTTTTCATCCATTTTGATCCCTCCATTGCCCTATTTTTTCCCCGTCTCTCTTGTTCTTTTTTTCCTCATCACTACCTTCCCCTCCCCTCGTCGTCTGGGGCAACCTTGTTTACCTGCTGGGTAGCTCATCTCGCCGTTGTCATGGTGACAGAGGGTTGGTTGCCGTGCCGACCTGAAGTGGCAGTGCCACGACTCTCTCTGTCTCACTCTCTCTCCCACTCTTTCTTGTCTGTTTCCGTTTCTCTCTCTCGTCCTTTTGTACCCTTTCTCCTCACCCTTTCCTTTTTGTTCTCTGCCACTGTCTTTTTCCTTTCTGTAATACTTGAAGCTCCGTGACTCATCACAGTGCAAGGAAAGAGGTGGATAAAGCTCCTCAAGGATTTTTTCGTATCACCCATGTATCAGAACAGAAATGATGCTTTTCAGTGTTGTTTTGTTTTGATGTGCCATCTTCCTGTTGGTTCATGCATGTTAAATGAGTGAGCCGTTTCCCTGGTCTCAACCGTGATGTGAGTTGGCTCCTTTCCGAAAAGGAATCCAAAATGGCACGGTCATTAACCTAATCCATTTTGCTGACCATTTCAAAGTGCTCATGCAGTCAACAGTTGGCCAGCTACCTGACTTGCGTTATACGCTCTTGAAAATAAAGGTCTAAAAATGGATCTCCAGCTAAATGTCATAAGGGAACTTATCGGCTCTTTAGAAGACCTGAACCCAGGAGGATTTCGCTTTTCCTCTATTGATTGATCAGTACTTTGATCTAAACTTTTAAAGTAACAGTACACCAAAAAATGAAAATTCTGTCATCTTTTACTCAGTGTCACGTTTTGAAATTGTTGTTGAATTTTTACCGTGTAGTATAGGCAAAGACCCTTAAAGACAAGTCATTTCACTCGGCGGGCATCTCTTTGAATGGGGAAACATCAAATTCTCCAAAGCTCTTCGCCAAGCTTTCAATTAAATTTTTATATTTGAAATCAATGAAATCTGACAACAACTGTCTCATAAATGTTGTTTCTAAACGTTCAAATCATGACAAAACTCAACATTTTTCAGGCTGGATCGAGCTCATGCGCAGTCCCAAGTGCGTGTCTCTGTAGGAAGCATGCGTGTGACTGTTTTTATGGGAACCAGAGCTTCTAATGGCAGCTGCAGTGACGCGATGACTTTGCCAATTGGTGATTGGCTCTTATTTAGAAGGCGGGACTTATTCTGCCAAATTGGGGGCTGCACTTTCTCCCATTAATAATAATACGAGTGCACCATCTTTCTACATATAAAGTCTTACAGGTAAAGTTAACTTTTACGTATAAAGGTACAGGTGCTGTTGAGCTCCAAAAGTTATAAAAGTGCTTCATGTTAATTGCTTCCAGATCTTCTAAAGCCGTACAATAATTTTAAATGAAGAATTCAAGTTGCTGTTTGCTGTATCACTATATCCACTGCAATTTTCAAACCTCATTTTGCCTTCCATTCAAAAGTATAATTTTTTTTTGTTTGTTTTCAAAAGAAGCAACTTATGTTCACCAAAGCTGCAGTTATTTGATCATAAATACAGTAAAACAAAAATATTGTGAAAGATTATATTATAATTGAAAATAACCAGTTTCTACTTGACTATATTTTAAAATGTAATTTATTATTTGAAACAGTTCATTTTTGTGGAAATCATGATTTTTTTCCTCCCGAGGAGAGTTCAAAACGACAGCATTTTTTAAATGAAAATATTTTGTAACATTATAAATGTCTCACCCAAAAATGAACATTCTTTCATTATTTATTCACCCTCCAGTTGTTCCAAACCTGTATGAATTTCGTTCTCCTGCTGAACACAAAAGAAGATATTTTCAAGAATATGGGTAACCAAACAGTTGATGCACCACAGTGACTTCCATAATATGATTTAAAAAAAAAAAAAAATACTATGAAAGTCAATAAGGTCCATCATCTGTTTGATTACTGACATTCTTCAAAATACCTTCTTTTGTGTTCAGCAGAAGAAAAATTCATACAGGTTTGGAATAACTTGAGGGAGAGTAAATGATGACAGAATTTTCATTTTTGGTTGAATTCTTCAATTTCTGTCAAAAAAAAAGCTATTATTGATGGCAAAATGTTGAATGGTATTGTTCAAATATGGCACACTAATGACACCAAACACCATTGTTTTCATCCATCAACGTTGACTCTGGAGACATACAACATGGCTTCTTGTGTGAATGTACGTGAACTTACGAATTTAAGAAGATTTGAATTTGGAGGATTCAAGAAAAGAGTTCTAGGCTGAAAATGATGGAAAAGAACCATTAAAGACCCTAGTGTATAAACTATATTGGGAGCAGCTGCCCCCAATGCAATGATAAAACACCCTCAAAAGTTATTTTTCCCCTGTATACCGGTGTTTTCTGAAGATAAACAAAGCAATTTGGGCAAATCAGATTTAAGCGCTGCAAAACAAGCTCTTACACTGAGATCAGATTAGTAATCACCAGAGGGAGTTACACTAGGAAAGCAAAAGAACTGATCCAGAACAGATGTATAGTGGGTGTTGGAGATCTTTACAGTCCTTTACATTACTGCAGCAATCAATGAGACCTGCTTCATTAGTCATCCTGATAAATGCCCTTCTGTTTGCGTCCTTCTCCGTGAGTCGTGTAATATATTTTTGGCGTGCTGTGAAATAGTGAAAGCCATTATGTATGGTTTATATGGCTGAGTGTGTGTGTGTGTGTGAGTGATTGCAAGCAAATGTCTGATCAATACGGACCCCAAAAGAGCGATCGCGGCTGGTCGGATAAAACCAACCGATCTGAATTGGGCCGAAATGTCACCTGCTGCATAATTAACGCCTTTATGTTGATTTGGGTAATTTAGCTCACAGCGTCTCTCCTTGCCTCTCATCCACTCCTTTCACTAATTGTATTTATTTAAATTAGAGCTCCAGTGATTGAACAATTCCACGTAGAATTGCGATTTCATTTGAATTTCAATACTAATACTATCTACTGTTCATGCTAATTCATATTTTCCATTCATTTTGCCTTAAAAAAGAATGCAGTCGTAACAATCATTTACCGGTTGTGTTTAGAGAATAATACAGACATAATAGTTTTTTAACCGACTAGTAAGGTGTTGTCACATTTCTTTTACAGTTCAGAATTGTAGCAAATAGTGGTTATACTCATAACTGTCATTTTATACATATAGTACTGTTATACATACAAGTAAAAGTCTCTCACTATGACTGCATTTGTTATATATATAGTGAAAACAGTAATATTCTGAAATATTATTACAATTTGAATCACTGTTTTGCTATTTATATATATTTTCAAATGTTGTTTATTCCTGAATTTTCATTGAAATATTATATCTTTAATACTACATAAGTTTACCTGAGAAATAAAATTGCATAGGATATTAAGAATTACTTTAATCTAGAGAACGTAAGCGTGCATATTTTATATTTTATATGTGCAGACTTCACTGTTTACTGTAAATATACATTCACATTTAAATATTTTATGTAATTTTGCTGCTCAGGTAGATGTTTTTTGTTTTAAAGATGCTTAGATATTTTGACTGAAAACAAGATAAAGATGTTAATGAAGAATTGTGTATCCAAATATAATGCTAATGAATGCTATCAAATGAGGGTTTTTTTGTATGAATGTTTTTTTCCCTAACTTGGTTTTATATATATATATATATATAATATATATATATATATATATATATATATATATATATATATAAATAAATACTCATTTTTCTTTCCCCCCCCTTCCATTTTCATTTCCTCTCTCTCTCTCTCTCCCTCTTTCTATTTTTGTATTTTTTCCCCTCTCATATCACCATCCCTCCCTCGTTCCCCTGGTGCCTCATTCTCTCTTCTGTTTCACAAACCCAGAATCTCTCACCGTTTTAATCTGCCGTGCGTCTGTAATCCAGATTAGCCAGCGAGCGTGCTTAATCCCATCACTTCCCCAATCCCGCGTGGGTGTGTGCTTTTCCTGGTGCCTGAGAAAAAGAGAGAGAGAGGGGCAGGATTAGGTGTGATAGAGAGAGAAAGAGCATAAAACCGATTCTTGATGAGAGATAAAAGTGGACGTGAGAGATGGCGATTAGGCCTCAAATGGAGGCAAACAAGTTCAAAGAGCAGAGAGCAGAGATAAAGGGACGTAAACATAACAGAAGCAGGACGAGTGTGGAGATTTTTCTTTTTTAACTCTGGATTATTGAGGCAGATGGGCATCACTCACATACATTCAGCCAGCATTCGACAATAACGCACTCACAATCAGAAGAGGAAATGAAAGAGCTGGATTATGATGTACAGTTGATAATGTGATCATGTGCTCTGTGTTTCAGATGAACCGCCCCATTCAAGTGAAGCCAGCGGACAGTGAGGGCCGAGGAGGTAAAACACACACACACACACACACACACACACATACATGTTGGGTTTTCATGTTTTATGAGGACTTTCCATAGACATAATGATTTTTATACTGTACAAACTGTATGTTGTATCTCCCTCCCCTAAAACTACCATCACACTTTCTGACTTTTTTTTTTATTTTATTTTTAAACATCACATATTATAAGCTGTTTTCCTTATGGGGACCAAAAATGTCCCCACAAGGTTGTTGGATATTGCCATCTTTGTGAGAACCCATGTTAGGGTTTACCAGGACCACACACACACACACACACACACACACACATACACCTCTCTGTCTTTTTGTCTACACACCATAGGGACAAACCATATAATTCTTTTGTCTTGATTTTTGAACCATTTACCCTTGAATTATGATTTATTTTTTACCTTTGAGCGTGTCTTCAAAGAAATGTTTTGTCACATTTAAATCAATTATGGGGATAGTTTTGTCTTCAAAGTATATCTACAGTAATTAGACACACAACAAAATGTATTAATAATTCAAGAATTCAACATTTTAAGCCCATTAAATGGATGTGGAATGATTTAATAATGTCTTATTGGATGTACACATCAACACAATTCAAAACACAATGCAGATGGTTCTTTCATTTTAATCCTGCATTAATTCACACACAAAAAACATGAGATAGTGCCATTGTCAGTAAGTAACAATCCTCTAGGGCCCTCTAGTGGCCAATAAAGTTATCACACCTTGCAATTTAACACTAGCATGGAGTGACGAATATTGCCTGAGATCATTTGATGGTTATTACCACTTTACATTGATACATGATTTTACACTGTCATTTTTCTAGTAAATGTATACTTATCGTTATCTGTCTTTCTGTATGTAGACAGGAAGCTGTTTGTGGGGATGTTGGGGAAACAGCTGTCAGACACAGATGTCAGAAAAATGTTCGAGCCTTTCGGGAGTATAGAGGAGTGCACGGTACTCAGAGGGCCTGACGGAGCCAGCAAAGGTGCGCAAACCACATTTAAATACATCCACTGCAGCCTTCCTCTGCAAGTAATAGGGTTACATTTGAACAAATATTTATATACAATATATATATATATATATATATATATATATATATATATATATATACACACACATACATACATATTAGTAGTACTACTACTACTACTAATAATAAATTATTATTATATTTTATCAATAATTTTATTGAATGATGTAATGATTATTAAATAATTATTTTAATAATTAATTACTATCGATTAAACCATTATTATAATTAACACATTATTTATTTATTAGCATTTCTTGTTTGATAGCGATGGTTTAAGTCTTCTTTCTGTATTCTATTACGTTCCCTTACAAACATATTCTTTTAGTGAACCCCCTTTTTTACAGAATCACATTTTGAGCAATGATTGCAAATTTGCCACACATTATAAATTTAAATTGTAACAAATCAATTGTTTTTTTTAGCAATTCTTGCCAATTGAAGGCTCTTTCAGTAAGACTGCAGACAATAAAGCACATCTGTACCAGCATTGTAGTAATACAACACTAGTAGGGTTGGAGCAGTGAGTGTTCGGTCATGCACGCGTATGTTGGCTAATGAATGATAGTCCGTTCGGCACATGCTGTGATTTATAAAGTGATGGATGTGTGTGCTCTGGGTAATTACGTGTGAGTGTGAATGGAACAGATGCACCTGCTGTAGTAAAACATTAACCGTTTTTTGCTCTTCTATATGTACAAATGTAGGCCTTAGGAAGTAATGTGAAATAATGCATTTGTACCAACCTCAGCTTGTATTTGATTTCATTTGTTTAATTCGATGTTTAACTACTCCCACTTGATGACTTATTAAATGTCAGCCTAATGCATTTGCCGGCTTTGTCTAATGAGGTGTTTTGTGTTGCAGGTTGTGCATTTGTAAAATATCAGAGTAACGCAGAAGCACAGGCGGCCATTAGCGCTCTACACGGCAGCCGCACTCTCCCGGTTTGTGTTTCGTTCACAGTCACATTCAAGATTCCTCCCACTATCACACCTACAAGCATAACACAACACTGTATGCCATTGTTCATACACGCATACTCACTTCCTACGGAGTCTTTGTGCTTTGTTTTAACAGCACCCACTGCAAATTTCACCTCAAGACTTCTCAGTTTCTTTTGTTTGATGATGTTTGAGAATGAGGATTTTCTTTATCCCCTCAGGGTGCATCTTCTAGTCTGGTGGTAAAGTTTGCAGACACAGAGAAGGAGAGAGGAATCAGGCGTATGCAGCAGGTGGCCTCTCAGCTGGGTGTCATTAGTCCCATGAGCCTACACCTGGGCGCCTACAACGCCTACACGCAGGCAGTAAGCACTAACACTACAATTTCTTGAGTCGCAGAATGATTTTTGAAAGAATATGTGACACTAGTCTGGAGAAATAGGTGCGTTCACGCCATGTTGAAATTACCGTAATTTCGAGGTTTCAACTTGCAAAAGCGTTCACATCTTTGTAGAGCTCGTAATTACAGCTTGTAACATGGGACTTTTCTGAGAGCTCCTACTTGTGCCACGTGACCACTGATAGTGTTGCCATAGAAACGCATAATTTCCAGTCCGAGGACTTGAACAGCTCCGAATAGAACATCTCGTGTTGTCATCTCGAGCCTATGGTAATTATGACAGGGCGTGAATGCAGCATATGATGCAAAAAAGAAAACAGTTATTTTAAAATGTTATATTATCTCACAATATTACTGTCTGACTGTAGCCTTTGTGCGCATAAGAGACATTTTTAAAAATCTTACCGAACTTACCCAAATTTTGAAGCAGTAGTGCATATTAAGGCTGGAATACACTACACGACTTTTGCTTAGATTTTTGCCCCAATTTGCAGGCTAGATGCAGTCGACAGATTTCACAGAATATTGTGTAGTGGGCTCAAAAAAAGTTTTTAGCTTCAGACTATGATTCCATCCAGTCGGAGGATATCAAAACATGTTTGATATTTTGAGGCAAATATTTAACACATATTGTAATGTACGGCCACGTTCACACAGCACCAGAGTACGGTTGTCAGTCTTGTATTTGAGTCCTTAACACAGTAACATTCACATACAGTTCTGTTATTTACAGTAGTGACAACCGCATTCTATAACCAAACTCACACTTGTAACCGCATTCTCGGAAACTGCTGTTTGAACGTAACCGGACTGGACAACTAGTTGTCAGTCACGCCATACGTAGATACATATACGTAGATGCCACATTCGACCGCTCCAGATAGGTCGTCACTCAGAGAATCAATTATGCCACAACATGCGTAGCTTCTGGTTGTGAAACCGCTGAGATTTAAATTCCTGAAGAAATAGGATAACCTTTCCCAGGCGAGAATGTGCTAGTTTGTGTTTTTATCTGTATTAACTCAGTATTACAGGTTTTTATATCAACGCCTTCATCTTGTTGTATTGTGTTAGCTTAGCAAAATCATCTGCTGAAGTCTATTGCAGATATAGATGTTCACACATGTGTCTAACTACGGTTGCAGACGCACAATCAACTTGCTCTCGAGTGTTCACGGACCGGTGTTTTGACCGTTCCAATGTGGCGGACGGCTAACGTATGGCAGCCCATAGAAACAGCCACTAATGAGGCATCTATGTTTATATATCTATGCATGTTTCTGTGTGAGTTTGTTGTGTTTGGATCAAGTTGAAAGTCTGGTGGTTTAGTGTATGATGTCCAGTTTTTTGTTGTAACCAGTTATATGATGCATAGTGTTTTAAAATCTGTTTAGATTTTAAAAGTCGTGTAGTGTATTCCAACCTTTACATAAGCTGAATAAGATTCATAACAACAGCTGAGGAACCAAATATTTTTGTCTGTATATCTATTTATTTAAAATCTAACAAAACTTTTTGAACAGTGTCTGTCTCTAAACTAAATTCTACTTGTTTGATATCTTGTTGTCTAATGCAAGGATGTCCTTACATAAAATCTGACCCAGGTGCCAAATATTTTTGGGCCACTGTATGTACCAGGATTTAGTTCATTGAAACACATGGATTAAATTGGGATTAAAGCAATAACTGGAGGTTGTACTAGGTTTGTTACCAGAAATACTTCCATAATTACTTTCTGTTCTACACACAGGAAGTTCTATTTGAAATGGCATTGACCTAGTAACCCTAGTACAACCCCTGCACAGGACTTTGCTAAAGGTTTTATATGTCGTAGTCCTGTATTCACTCTTTTTTTCTTTTTTGCCAGCTCGTCCAACAGCAGGCCTTGGTGGCTCAATCTGCATATCTGTCTCCTGTGGCGACGGTTGCCGCGGTGCAGATGCAGCAGTTGGCTGCTCTCAATCCCAGCAGCATCATAGCCACACCCATCGCCTCAATCACACCCTCCTCAGGTAAATGAAAGTCTGCTACAACACCAGTATGGTCCTTAGTATCTAGCATTCCAAGGGTTCTTGTATTTAATTAAATTTGTGAATTTTGTGATTGGGATTTGTGATTGTGATTCTGCTCTAGGTACGAACACTCCTCCAGCCATTGCCACACCTGTGCCTGCTCTGCCTCCAATCGCAGTCAACAGTTACCCACAAGTCCCTGCACCGCCCAATGGCCAGTCTGCCTCTGAAACCCTCTACACCAATGGTGTCCACCCATATCAAGGTAAGGACCTTCCTTCAGTGTTTATAAATCGTAATGCTTTATTGTGTTAATGTTGAATAATAATACTCATAGTACTCAGTATTACGAATATTTTAATGTGATTCTTTGCATTATATAATGTTTATATCATATGTATTTTATATAGACCACAATAATTCATAGTGTAGGGCCTCCGTTTCCAGCCAATAAAGGATCAATTCATCTTGGGAATGACAGATACAAGTCCTTCACAGAGATTTTGAGCCATTCCTATTCCAGAACAGTAGCCAGGTCACTATGTGATGGAAAACATTTTCTGACTTGCTTTTCCAAAATACCCGAAAGTGGCTCAAAATAATTTAGATCTGATGACTGTGCAGGCCATGAGAGATGTTTAACTTCTCTTTCATGTTCATCAAACCTTCTGTCACAAGTCTTTCTGTGTGTATTGGTGCATTATCATGCTGATGCACGGCATCCCCTTCAAGGGTACGATAGCACCTTTCGTACCGCATAGTTTTAGGAACTTGTTTAGTAGGAACTAGCCACCATTGTGGTTCCCTGAGAACTAACTTTTCCCCCGGGCCATTTTTCTGGTTGCATTCGCATCGGAAGTAGGAACTCTGATGCGGCATACAGCGCGTTTGTTGTGTGTGTCGTGATCACGGAGATGGAATTTAGACCCATATGTTTTGCGATTGAAAGAGCAAAAAGTAGAGCTTAGAGACAAAGTTTCCTACAACATATCATCGAGGCTGAGAAAAGAACACAACCAGACAACAGGTAAATGCTGTTATCGCTGCGTTCCATGTTCGAGGAGTAAGTAACACTGATTTTTAAAAATACCAGGGTGCTGGTATTTCATATGCATTTGGCCAATCAACACACACTTGCGTCAATGGTGGTTCCTATAGCTCTAAATAGGAGCTAATTTAGTCTCCGCCAATAGGAGTTTGATATTGCACCCCAAACCATCTCTGATCCACCCCTGTGCTCCATTCTGGGCAGTCCAGGTGTTAAGCCTCTTTTGGGCCGTAACTCCCATGAATGTGGGAAAGTCAGTGAAGGTGGAACATTTTTCATCAGAGAACAATACATGTTTCACATTGTCCACAGCCCAAGATTTGCACTGTTGGCCCCAATGAACCCGACATTTGGCAGGGGCATGAGTGACCAAAGGTTTGGCTATAGCAGCCCGAACATAAATATTAATTCTGTGGATCTCCCGTTGAACAGTTTTGGTAAAAGCAGGAGAGACGAGGTGCAACTCGGTTGTTTCGAGGATACAATCCGGGTTAGTACCTGAACATCCCTGTCCGACACCTTCCTCTTGCGTCGACAGTTACTGCTGTTGGACGTTGTTCGTCCTGCTGTAGTGGTATGCCGGCATTAGACTTGCTGTCTTGGTCACAGATGAGCCACTCTGATATGTCTCCCATTATGTTGTGTGGATTACAATATTTTACGTACAGCTTTACTATTGCTCTGCTAATTCAACCTTCACACTCTGCTATTACTGATGCATGTATAAATATTTATATTTTATACAAATTGTCTCATCCTATTGTTCTGTTTGTTTTCACTATTTATCTATTCTTCAGCTCAGAGTCCTGCATTGGATCCTCTCCAGCAGGCATATACAGGCATGCAACACTACACGGGTGAGGCTTCTCAACTCCTGAAACTCCATTTGAAATGTGTCAGTGAAGAATGTGGAATATAGTACTTCCTTTTTCAGAAACAGAAGACCTGCTTAGACCAGTTAAAAATTAAAATTCAAAAGCAAGAAGTAAAACACAATGGAATGTAGCTACAATGAACATTGTTTTCCACAATTCTTTTCATGTTTTCACTAAATTAACAATTGTTTTATTTATATGAATGTTTTTAGTCTAATAATCTAATCACAATATAATAATCAGTTTTACTGACATAAATTTTCACTAAAACATTTAAACGATGTTAAACTGCTACAGATGGACTTCTGTGGACGATAATGACGTAAATGAATTGCTGAATGGTTTCATTCATTGACGTGGATAGTTGAAAGAGCTGATTCAGATTTACAACACTCTGTGGTTATTTTTGCTAGATACAATGAAGGAGTGCTAATTTTTAACTGCTAATTTAAGGCTCGGCTATTCTCTTAGCAAGCAGTTTGTCTTTCTCAAGGTCTTATCTGCTCAAAATAGCAAATACAGACTGCGCAGTGGCACTTGAAAAGATGACTTTACCCTGGTCTCATGTCTAACCTCATTACTCCACCCACAGCTACATATCCTGCTGCTTATGGATTGGTCGGTCAACCATTTCCACATCAGCCCACCTTGGTTGCCCAGCAACCCCAGCAGCCGCAGCAGCTGCAACAACGAGAAGGTAACAATGTAATTTCCTGTTCAACTGGCTGCAATGACCACTGACATCCTGTTTTGATTATTCCCAAGTCTATTATTGAAACCTATTTCTCGATCATTGTTCTCCAGAAAAAGATTCAAAGCACTATGTTTCTTCCAGGAATCAACAACTTCCTTTTATGATAAAAAAAAAAAAAAAAGTGTAACTGTGTGGTCTCGCATTTACTCCCTGTTTTGGCTCATTCCTTCTCTCCTCTAACTCTCTCCAGGACCAGAAGGCTGCAATATCTTTATTTATCATCTGCCTCAGGAGTTCACCGACTCGGAGATGCTGCAGATGTTTCTGCCCTTCGGTAACGTCATCTCAGCCAAGGTCTTTGTTGACCGCGCCACCAATCAGAGCAAATGCTTTGGTGAGTGATTTCCAAAGAGCCATTTAGATGTTATATGTGGAGGGAGCAAATGAAGTAAATAAATATTCAATCAAATTATTAAATGTGTCATGGGATGTTGCAATAAAATAAATGCAATGAAACATTCATTTTTTTCATGTAACATTAAAGGTACAATAAGTGATTTCTGAAAAACGCTCTTGAAAGTGGATCAGACCGAGCATCACTACAAACTTGTAGCCAATCAGCAGTAGGGGGCGTGTCCACTCATGATGGGGGAGGAGAAAGAGTGAGGAACAGGGAGATTTGAAGAAAGACTGTAGAAAGAGAGACGGCTGAGAGACATTACAAAAGAGAAAAAGAGCTTTAGGCAAGAGCTTTAGGACTTGCTTTAATGTTAGAAAAGCTTTCCAACGCTGGAGAGACCCAAGCGGGAAGGCCTGAAAACGGATGCCGAGGTTGTGTTGTGTCTGCTCCATACGTGAGTAACATTGGTTAACATTGAGTGTCATTGTTTGTCTGGAGCTGGTGCGGCTGGTAACTAACAACGAACTCTTGCTTGTATATACCCGTGTACTATGTTCATTTTTTGTTCTTCCTTGTCGTTCATTCATTATCTTCACTTTATTTTTCACAAAGCTTTACTTTACTTTTGCTATGATAAAGGCCATTTCTCAATATGCGTTCTGGTCTGTACTTGTGTCGTTGTGAAACGTCACCAGTCGCTGTCCAAGTACTGTTCCAATTCAAAGTTCACATCTAGCCAAGTACAGTTCAAATCCCTGGATGTGTTGTAGATCCGCGCCTTTTATCGAGGGTGCATCGAGAGGTGACTTGAGAGGATTTGAGACCAACCAGCAAGTGTTAATACCGGAGAAAACTCACTCAAAAAAAAAAAAAATACTGTTATGGTGTCATGAAATGTAGTTTTTCAGGCACGAATGTATTTGTTTAAACCGCAAATCTGTGGTTTACTTATAAAGATAGCATTTATTTGAAAATTTGATCTGACGTATTTGGAGTTCACCGGGTGTTCTGTGCTCATTAACCCCCCCCCGGAACAGCCTTACTTCGGCTAGCCCTTCTGACATTTGCCGCTGGCTCTGATGTCTCTGTAGTGGTTAAACATGAGATATAATTCATCTTGTGTATATCTAACGGGCAATCATTGGTCTCATGAATCTATAATTTTTTTCCTGGCAAATCGTTTTAGTTGAGGGTAAAGTTTTATAACTTTTTATATTTAAGCTATTTAACTTTACGGTTGTAGCCTCCTAGGAGGCTGAATTGCTTGCTTGTCTTTTTACTGTATAGCTTCTTGTACCTTTTACAATGGCTATCATTGATCATTAAAACTGACATTTAACAAAAAGTGACAGGGTTGTGTTTGTCATACTTCATTTTATTACAATGAAGGTAATCGGAGTTCATATGCACATATTGCCATATTACTAATGTGTTTAATTTTTTTTAAATGTAAATGAAAAGATGCAGGATTAGTTTTTAGATTTTGTTTTGCTATAAATATACAGTACATGATGTGAAGATAATCAATTTATGCGTTGCCTAGACCACATTTGTGGTAATCAATATGTTTAAGAGTTTTTATAAATGAAAGCGAAAACAGGCAGAGTGTTTTTTTATAACATAATTTATTTTATTTATGCCCAAAATATACATACAGAGATAACCGGAGTAGCCGGGGTGAGCTGAGTGACACAATCGAGAACGCTGCTGTTACCATTTGCAGAATCGCCAGACTTGCGTCCTCCCGTCCTTGGGAGTTCGTTGTCCTGAGTCGATCTTGGCAAGTCCGACCTACTAAGGACGCAAGTCCGAAATGTGCTTACTTGTTATTGAGAAACGCCTAAATAGACACCCACTCCACACACATTTTGGGGAGGGGTGTGTTTGTTTGGGCTGATTTCAAATATCAACAGTGTTCAACAACGATTCTCAGAAATCACTTCCTGCACCTTTTAAAAAGGACATTTCTGGTTGCACCTTTAAATGAAATACATGAAGTAAAATGAAGCACACAAAATAATTGTATTCATAATTAAATGTTTCAGTCAATAATAATAATAATGAAAAGTGAGTACAAATAAATAAACTGGGTGTGAAATGTAATGTGTAACATGAAAGTCACCTGAAATACGACATGAAATAAACCGTGAAATGAAAAAAAGATTTTGTACAATTGGGGAACAAATTAAAATTGTATTTCACACCTTATTTATTTATTCATGCTTGTTCTTTATTACGACATTCATGACATATTTAATCATTTTTAATTATGTTTATTTATTTAATTTAGTCTGTGAATTCTCTCCTCAGCTATAAGCAGAAGTTTGCCGTTTGACTCATTCACCGACACACTTCCTCCACAGCGTTTTCATCTTCTGTTTCTTTCTTTGTCGGTCACGTCCTTCATGTCGTAGGTTTTGTAAGCTTCGACAACCCGGCGAGTGCTCAGGCTGCCATCCAGTCCATGAACGGCTTTCAGATCGGCATGAAGAGGCTTAAAGTTCAGCTCAAGAGGCCTAAAGACGCCAACCGCCCATACTGAGACGGACAGGTGAGCAAAACCCGAAAAGAAAACAAGCGCCTCTTCACTAAATCTCTCAGTATTATGCTTTATAATATGTGACCAGTTCTAAACTATCCAGTCTAGCCAGAATATCCTGTTTTGATTGATTAATGACCTAAATAAAAGCGTAACTCATCAGCATTAGATCTTAAAAAAAAAAAAAAAAACGTAGTCGAAAAGGACAAAAAACACTCATTAATTTTAACTTTCATTTATTGTTTTTGTGCTGTGTCATTGTTCACTCTCCTGCAAAAAAACAATCAAACAAACAAACAAAACCTCATCCACACCAAGGCTGCCCCGTCCAATCATAACTCGTGCGGAGACCACGTCGCTATGGCTACGGTGGCCTAGCAACCAATAAAGCTCCCCCTTCCTCCCACAGCGTTGGTTTGTAAGTTGATTGGCCTGTGTTGGTTGCTGTGGCGATATTCCTGCCTGTGATGGTTGCCATTAGCAGTTTTGTTTTTTGGCCCTTTGTCATGTATCCTCCATGCTGAGAGTGCATGGCGGGTTACCGTGGTGACTATGGACTGTGTTTGGTGCGTTGTGACTCTCTCTTTTTGTTTTATAAATACTGATCAATAACTGACACTACATCTGTGATTTACTCTGAACGTAACTCGTAGCTAACGGAGTTACTCAAACTAAATTGATTCTATTGAACTCTAATCAACCAGCTCAATGTGCTACTTTTGGGTGGATTTTGTTTTTGATCAGTCTCCTCTGTGTTTTGTTTGGTCATGACTCTATTTCTTCTACAAAATACTCCCATATGTAGTCTGGTGGTGTTATAGTTACTGTGAATGTGGGGTGGGGGGGTCTCAGTGTGGTTGTATTTGATTCCAAGAGAGTTTGTGCTAGTGGGTATGCTGTTTCGTGCCAACGAGTGAGCTTGTGCTTGCGTGAATGATGCGAACGACTCGTGCGTTTGAGCGAGCGAGCGAGAGAGAGAGAGAGAGAGAGAGAGAGAGGTAGGGAACTTCATTCATTATACCTCTCAAACCTCTCACGCTGAGGTTTGAGGTGACACTTTGTGGTTGTTATGGTGAAATAAGTGACGCATTGTGCCGACCAAAGAACAGCATTCCTCTGTAGGAATTCTGGGTTATTTTACAGTCAAACTCTTTTCTAGCTCATTTACATTCACTCATTTGTTTGAGCACTCCAAAAGACGCAGTTAAGTCACCATCTGAACACGATACAGCCCAGAATTCCTATGGTGCATGTTGGAAATTTGTTTGCCTGCCAGAAATGTTTCCCCACTTTAAACGATCACTAACATAGAAAAACACACACTTGCATAAAAACCCCATTCACTGACTCACAACATAGGTTGCATGGAAGTTTAGAATGGTAAGCATTAGATAACCTTCCCAAATGCACAATAGTCTTAAAGGGTTAGTTCACCCGAAAATGAAATTTCTGTCATTAATTACTCACCCTTATGTCATTCCACACCTGTAAGACCTTCGATCATCTTCAGAACACAAATTAAGATATTTTTGATGAAATCCGAGAGGTTTCTGACTCCTCCATTGACCGCAATTTAATTACCACTTTCAAAGCCCAGAAAGGTAGTAAAGACAACGTTAGAATAGTCCATGTTACAAAGTGACGAGAATGCTTTTCGTGCGCAAAAGCGAAACAAAAATAACAATTTCTTCTCTTCCCTGTCTTTCTCCTGCACTGTTGACAGTGAACAGTACAGCGCTTTGTTGAATTTTTTTTTTTTTTTTGTGCTATTTTGCGCACAAAAAGTGCTCTCGTGGCTTCCTAACTTTAAGGTTGAACCACTGCAGTCATGTTGACTATTTTAACGATGTCTTTACTACCTTACTTGGCCTTGAAATTGGTAATTAAGTTGCTGTCTATGGAGGAGTCAGAAACCTCTCGGATTTCATCATTTGTGTTCAGAAGATGAACGAAGGTCTTACGGGTTTGGATTAACATGAGGGTGAGTAATTAATGACAGAATTTTCATTTTTGGGTGAACTAACCCTTTAGCTTGGTGAATCAAGTAGGAGTGTGTTTTTTTTTGCAGATCGATGTGACTTGCTCTTAACTGCTGTTTTCATTTTCTTTCTCTCTCACAGGGAAGAAAGGAGAGGGCTAACGGAGTCACTTTTCCTCTGCTGCAAATTACGGGACCAACAACTTTCGCAAAACTACAGTATAAGACCTACCGAGATTATTTAAACAAAAAAAATATACATTTAATAGTAATAAAGACAGACTTATCGCAGGAGAGGTGCAGGTTAAATAGAATGAATTACTACCTTAACAGTATATGATATAGGACCAATCAGCAATGCAACGCCACTCGCTCTTCTGCTTCACAAGCTGTTGTGCCGTGTGCTTGTGGGTCGTGACCTTTCTGCCCTCGACCTACACATCTACGCAACACACACACACACACACACACACACACACAAATGGGACCAACGCAAATATGTCAGTACTACACAAGTTTCTCTTCTGGGTTCAAACGAACTACCGACTATTAAAGTCTTTGTGCAGCAATCTAAAATATGTATATAGAAATTCCAGGGGACCATGTGTAGACATATCGAAACAGATGGGAGGGTGGGACTGGGTCAATGCGATCAGAGCAAAGAATCATGGGAGGTATGGTAGTTAGAGAAGTTTTGGGAGTTTTGAAGGATTGCTCTTGGTCTCTAATTTGAGACCAGTTATACATAGTTCTTCATCTTTAATACTTACAGAAACGAATTACCTGTGGTATAGGATGCTGGTCCTATATTTCAATCCTCCCTAAAATTACTGAATATAGTTTATCGCAGAGAGGCTGTAGTTAGAGTTTTTTTTATTTTTAGTTTTGTTAGTTTTTCTTTCTTTTTAAGAAAAAAAAATTGTGGATGATTCGAGAAGATTCATGAACGTTAAAATGTATTTCATTGTATATATCATGCTTTTAAAATGAAGGTCAAGATTTAAACATTTGGGATATTATTATTATTATTATTATTATTTAGGGAAAGTGATTTCTATCTTTTTTTGCAATTAATTTATCAATTTCTTGGAGGGCATTTTTTAAATTATTTATGAAGATAGAGGATCATTGGCACATGTTCCGATGAATCCATGTATTTTTAGACATTTTATTTACAGATTTACCATTGATGAACAATCATTATTATTATTATTATTATTATTATTATTATTATTATATTTATTTTCTTCAACTGTTGTTTCACAACCTGTCGATTACAAAAAAAAATTTGAATAAAATTTTAAACAATATTTTTTTGTGTGTGTGTCTGTGAGTGATTACTGGAATAAATGTATGTGTATTTGTTATATTTTTCAGATGCATGGAAATTCTAATATTAAATTCATTTGAAGGATCTTTTAAATAAATATTGTGACCAACTTGAAGCGGAACATATTTTTAATGGCTGTATGAACTTGAATTCCCCATAAATTATTTGAATAGCCTCTTCTTTAATGTCTTTAATGTTTATACTGATAATTTCAACAACCGTAAGATGCGCTAAACTAAATTTGCAGCTTTAATCAAAGACGTGCACATTGAAAACGATGATTATAAATGTGAAATGCTTACCTCATTGCACTCCTGGATAAAAAAAAAAAAAAAAACTTCACACAAAATTGTAAAAGAAAAACTGAAAAATATTAACTTTTAATACTCAACTATGAAAAAGCTTTTCATTTGTCATACAATTGAGAACCACAAATCACCCCTAGCGATTTACAGCCGTCATTTACACAGTGACGGAGTCATCTCAAACGTTTCGTCATCCGTAAAGCGTCATAACTCGCATGCAGTTAAACGTCACCTTAAACGGCTTCTGCCCCGCCCTTCAGATTTAGTGTAGCACTCCTCTTTTTTTGGCCCTCCTCTCTGTCTTTCATTCGCCTGGCTCGATTCGCCTCTCAACAACACCCGGCAAAAGTACATCCAGACACTTTCAACTCGGACATGTGAAGAGAAAAGTTTATAATTCGAGCCACCAACACTGAACGAAGCAGGGAAAACATCCAAAAGTGGAACCGTTGCTACGTCAGCTTTAACGCCTGACTTCCCTACGCGGTTTTTTTTCCTCTTATTACGGGATTTAAGAAAACTATGCTGACAGAATGGATTATGGATTATGAAGAACGATCAAAATTGTACAAATTGCCTTGAATAGCTGTGAGATTACACCCTTTTTCATGCACCTTCGCTAAATCCATCTCATCTCATCTACTCACATCCTTGTTTCGCACTACTGAAAGTAAGTACCGTAATACGCAGCTGTGCTCATTCCTGCATCGCTCTTTGTAGTCGAACTCTCACTTTCTTAAAGATATTTTCATTCATTCATATGTGTTGGATTTGTAGCCTAATGTTTTAGTTTGGGCATTATCGCCTCTAGAAGTCAGTTGTTTGATGTATAAGGCCTACACTGGGAACGGCGCAATGAAGTACACACTAAAATTTAGTGTCGCGTGATGTCAAGTACGCGCTGATGTGATTACTACAATACTTGGAAAATATCCGCCGTTAACTCATATCCGATACTGCTTATGTACTAATACGTCGAAGTACGTCAATAATTTGGAAAAACTACACTGTTCGCTCTTTCGTGGTTTCAAGTAGCGGTTTGAAAGCCGCTCGGATGCGTTGTGACAAAATTTATTAGTTTTTACGTCTTTTGCGAACCGTACGAAGCGAATTTTGTTAGACATTCACACGCTTTCACATTAAATGACGTCGGCTGTTCACACACAGGTTTTAATGTAAACCGTTATGAAAGGCTAACTGATCACTCCTGCACAATAAACACAACGTATCAACTTGTGATAGTCGTCTCGTGTTGCGCTCGAGCCTCGAGGGAGCGGAGTCTCTCTATGACGTCATGACGTACGTGGAGTAATGGTGCGTTTACGAGTTGAACGCCACCGCATGTTGTTAATACGAGTGGGACGCTTTAAGCCCCGATGTTTACATTAGCAGTGATATTGTGAGGCTTTTCTATTTACAACGAAGGAAGCTAATTACCTGCACAAAATATGATCGCGCTGTAACATAATATGTAACAATAAAGTTTACAGTGGCTTCATGAATTAAAAAGCAACACACACCTGATGCACATTCTTTATTCTTCGTTTTCTAGAAGTGATCTTTCTGTAGTTTTGTGTAGTTAAAGGATAGGCAGTTGTTTTTATTTATGAACACTCTTCATATCCTCTTAGCAATGAATGATAGATGTGCTGTAAATATTAGGCCTAAACGCGTATCTTCTGTGGAACAAAAATGATGCTTTCGGACCGATGTCTCACTTGCCTGTCGGGATATGCATTTCCATACCCCCGCACACCCTCCTCGCGCAGACTTCACATCATCAGCACGTTCCCTGAGGCTATGCAGAGATGTAGACAGACAGTCACTGAGCGCCACAAACAAACCTTTTACGGTTTCTCCCGAACCAAAACGACAAGCTTATGCTGCTTTTCACGCCACGTCGCAAGCATAATTACGAAATGGCAACCTGTGACGTTCTTCCCAGAGCTGTTCACATCCTCGGACTTGGATTTAGGCTTTTCTATGTCAACATTATGAATCCGCAGCAGTCAGGTTGTACAAGTAAGAGCTCTTTACGTGCATTATTATTGTAATGCTATTTGCTTTGGGACATGAGGTAATCTAACGTCTCATCTTGTGACGCTTTGCAGACTCTGCTGTGTGTGCTCGTGTGTTTTGAAGGAGGTGTGGATTTGGAGAGCGTTCTGAAGGGAGGGTGGGATCTTATGCTTTCAAAACAAACATAAGATGTTCTAATATTTATATTCTAAATTAGCAGAAGAATAAACTATGTCCTTTATGTTTGAATTAACTTTCATTTAATAAAACTTACATTTAATGTTCACTAAAATATTCATTCAGTTCATCTAGATGGTTTGTGGCTACTATTACATGAATATTGCACAAATACTCTTAATTTTGAAATGAAAATCCTAAATGAATGTTGTAAATCTTTTTGCGAACAATTCATCCATGCTTCATTTAGTCAATTCAAACCCGCAACCGGACATCTCAAAATCCAAACAGTTGATGCATAGAACCAAGTCTCCGCCGTATATTTTTTTTCTATTCAGATAATTCTCTTCATTCGGATGTACGTCACAATACAGAACACAAGACCTGCTGCGACTTCCCCTACGTCGCAATTTAAAA
This sequence comes from Opsariichthys bidens, assembly GCA_037194245.1. NCBI lineage: Eukaryota > Metazoa > Chordata > Actinopteri > Cypriniformes > Xenocyprididae > Opsariichthys > Opsariichthys bidens. The sequence continues at coordinate 5,543,419 of CM074306.1, forward strand.
AAAAATTCACAGGTTGTCACTGATTCATTCACGAACAAATACACAACTTGAGCTCTCCAGCTGCGTTTTATAGTCTAGGTATTTGCTAACCAAACAATTCTTCAAAGCGGAGCGTGAATGCAAACAAAAGCTGACTTCACCAGACAGTCTTTAGACTCCATGTTCAAAGTCCAATTGTCTTATTTCATGCTTGGCAATTAATTAAGTCCTTCGAGAGACGTTTTGCTATTTCAAACTCACCAAAGGTTGTGAAAATGTCCATTAGTTGCTGTGGTTAACGCTAATAAACAAGGTTTTGGATTGCCGCTCAACAAAAAAAAGGATGTTATTGAATAGGAAAGTTTCTGTATTATGAAGTTCAAGGCATACCTTTAATTAGTCATAACTTACTAACATGCGTTTCAGCTCTTCTATCAAAGTTCTTTCACTCTTTGACATTGCTGACATTTGACATTGCTCAGATAACATTCTGACAGTCTGTATTATCACTGTGCTTTTAGCTCTCCATTCACTCATAATGGCACAGCAAAGAAGAGAATCTATCTCATTCTCAAGCCTGGCCGGCTCCAAGCAGTACTCATTACCACAGGTGACAGTGCAGCTTTTCAGTCGCTGCCAGCCAATGACAGCGGCCATGATGTCATGCTGACCTCTCAGAATGAGTCCATTGAAACCGAGCAGGCTTTAGTACAGCTGGCTGCCCATCCGCTCAAACCGTGTCAGTGACAACACGAGGATAAGGAGGGGCTTTCATTGGAAACTCCTCACCATGTTTTCTTGGACCCCATGTGAGTGGTTCACCAATCTGTACCAGGGATGCATTTATGTCCCTCTCAGGAGAGCTCATCTTTTAAAGGGGATCTATATTACCCCTTTTACAAGATGTAATACGAGTCTCTGGTGTCCCCAGAATGTGTATGAAGTTTCAGCTGAAAATACCCCACAGATCATTGTGCTGCTGCTCCCGGCCTGCTTTCCAAAAGAGGGCGGAGCTTTAACAGCTTGAACTTCTGTTGCTCAACAACAACAAAGCTGGAGAATCTCACGCAGCCAAAATGACGGTGTTCAGCTTTACATTGTTCAAACCGGACACTGATGGAGAGATTCAGGAAGAAGTTACAACTTTTAGAATCGAACTGGACGTTTCTGGATGGTTAGTAGATAAATTTAGTTGCTGTGGGATTGATTCAATCATTGACAAATTCAACATGGAATTGACCCTCTTTTGTGAAGCAGTCCGGTGTAAAATGACGGCATGGCAATGTTTTTTTTTTTTAAAAATAAATAAAATATCTCCATTTGCATTGAGCATCGTAACTTTGCAGATGTTGTTTATGCTCAAACAGCAACATTACACACTAAAGTTAAGAGAGTGAAATCATAATCAACCACCCCTTTAAAGAAAGTTTACTTTCTTTGTGGTTAAAATGATAGCTGATCAATGGACTTAAGCTCACATTTAGTTTCTGAATAATGTAGATTATCAGTACAGGGTTGCCAGCTCTCACGCATTTGGCGTGAGACACGCTTTCAGGCACTGTATCCCGCTCTCATACTGCCCAAGAAAATCTCACGCCAATCTCTTACTGCACAGACCGTTCGGTGTATGACTTCATCAAGCGTCGCAAGAGCGTTTCGAAAGCTGTACTTGAAGTCGAACAAGGTATCGGTTTTAATTGAACCAATGAAGACTGACAACCTCTTGATTGGACAAGTCTGTTCCAATCACATTTTCCCCATAGCATGCAAGGAAACTGCGTCACGATCACCGAAGGCTGCATTGTGAAACGTAGTATTTGTGCTCACAAAGCGGATTTACACGTCTAAGATTACTTATTAATTAAGTTGTTAATTTTAACCTTTAAAAATCATGTCAGATGACAGGGCTCTCCATATGTTTACAGCATTAGTTTTTTCCTTAAGAAAAATTAACATATCTATTGTACCTGATATTTATGCAAATGAATCGATATTCAATCAATATCTGAATCGTATCACAAGCTTATGAATTGAAATTGTGAAACTCCCCTCCCTCCATAATCCTCACTCCAAGCTAAACTCAGAAGTTGCCAACCCTGTCAGTATTGAAAGTGGAAGAAATGGGTGTTTACTAAGGGAATGTCTGCTTTTGAATCTGTATTAAATCATCTTAAATACAATATTTACAATAGACTGTTCAAACACTAGTGAGCTGCCTGCATAGACAGTATTTTAAGGTGTTATTAGTTCCAGATTCTAAAGGCTGTTTCAAGCAAGCAACGTAAACCGCATTCACACTACGATTTTGGCAGTCTGAGAGAAATTTTGTGAATCCTAAAAGATTCCTCTGATCTCTGTAAAAATTAAAGAACCTTTTAGTGTTCTTTATTTTGCCACCGGTAGAACCCTCTCTAGAACTTCTAGACACTGTTCAAAAGTGGCGGTTCTCCGAGGAACCACCCAGGTTTCCTGAGAAACTCTTATATGAAGCATATTGTGTGGAACTGCTTTGGGTGCCTCCAGGAATATTTTTATTTCTTGCTTTTGTCTATGGTTATCATTAACGTTTATTATATTTCACAAACTGAACCAAATACAAAATAAAAATAGTTTATTGCACATTATAGATACATTTTAATACATACACTTGCATGCACTTGGGAAAAAAAGCTAGTAAATAACAATGAATACATAGGGAAAAAAGTATAATACATAAGCTACATTAATAAACAACCATTTATATACAATAGGCTATAAGACATCTCAATAAAATGCATGTGAACACAAATATGTTACATGCAATAAATCAATGTAAAAAAAAAAAAAAAAGGTGTTGAGATTTTGACTGCACTAATTAAAAGTTCATCAAATGTATTTTAAGTCTGATTCCATCGTTTCCAGGTCTAAAAGCTCTATCAGCTGCCAACAACAAACATTGCTACTGAAAAATCATGATCCTAACCTTTGATTTCTATCATGAACTCTCAGACGGTCAGACAGTTATTCAGCTTTTATGAATCTTTGAAATATTGAAGTCTGTGATGCTGTGAGACTGTAATTTCACACCTTGAGTTTTGAAAAGCTTATCTTAAATGTGAGATATGAATCAACAGTGCTCTTAAACTCAAAAAAATGCTAGAACCGGCTTGGACCCGGAAGCAGTATTCCTTATTTCACAATTTAAGCTGATTACACTTTTCATTTATATATATTTGAGTCAAGGTACAGTCACGATTACTCTTGTTAAGCGAATTTTCACTGTTGAATTCCAGTCATTTCAAAAGGAATCCACAAAATTTCAGTATGAGTCCAAGTTGGTCATTCAAATTAACTGAAAGCTGCTTGAAAGTGGCTTTCTGTGTGGCTTCATTGTTACACTGTTGACATTGATCAATCTTTTTGACCAGAAAATTTCACAAATGTGGTTTATGTGACCACATAACCATCCTAGTTAGTGCACACAAACATTAGGAGCGGTGAGTAGTGAACACACACACACACACACACACACACACGGAGTGGCATTAATTACCTCACCAAAATTTGAGGTAATTATTGAGTCAGAAAAGTGAAAGGGTGCAACAACTGATCCTGGCACTTGATTTACAGCTCTACGAGTGGTATTCATTCCTGTTCAAACTTGTATTTCAGCATACTATGTCAAGATCGCTGCAAAGTTTAAAATGTACTGTTAGTAATGTAATTAACGTCATCGTTGTGGAAATAAAAATCATTTCCTCATCTTTATGACAAACCTGTTTGATTTTCTGTCTGTGGAACCCAAAAGCAGATCTCAGACATGATGCAACCGCTTCCCTTTCACAACATGAAACAAAAAGCAGAATTGTTTTTTGTAAATCATTCATGAATCCATTCTTTTGTGAACTGCAGCATTGGGGAAGAATTTCAGAGAGATAGTGTAAAAACACTAATATCAAAAATTTTGATATTTAGTAGCTTCTATCTCCATTCATTTTAGATCAGTGGACCTCCTCAATACTTCGGAGACACATTACAGGAATAACTTTTGTAGATTTAATAAGGAATAATATATAATAAAGAATAACTTTATTACAGTTGAGACCATACAGAGTAATTTTATATATGATTATTCATTTTCTGTGGTTTTTCTTACCTGAATACTGCTGTTAGATCAGACACTGATATAAAGTAGTGTGATAAGATTACATGTATTTGAATAAATTACAGCATTTATTTGAATTATTGAAAGGGAGATGAGAGATGCGTGTGAATTACCTGCCATCTGAGCAGCATCTTTGTACTAATAATGAAGCTGCAAGTTTCAAAAACTCAAAAAAACACCTTGTTGAGAAATATAATGTAGTGATTCAATAGCGAAACTACTTTATTAATAAAAGCCACGGGGCGGTGTTATCAAGTTTCTATGCTGCTGAATGTTCCTGTGTACGCGCAGTACAATCTCTTTGTGTGAGTGATCTGTGTGTGTGTGTGTTTGTGTCTCCCTGAAGCCCCACAAAATCACCTTTAATAAAGTCTTTCAAATTATCTGAGCATGTCATAATTGTGTCTTCCTCTGCATCAAGATGTTGTCCAGGCTGAGCGAGTGGTTCTGGAACGAGAGGCTGTGGTTTCCAGAAGGTCTGGGCTGGGCCAACCTGGAGGATCACGATGATGTCATCTACTCCAAGACATCTGACCTCTGGGTGACCCTGCCCATCGCCGTCATCTTCCTTATCATACGACAGGTCTTTGAGAGGTCAGCGTGAAACTTACTCTACATATTGAGTTATTAGTGTTTTTATGTGTTTGCAACTTAAGGTTTATTCAGAAGTGCATATATAGAAACATATGTGCATATATTTTGTAATAAAATATCCTGATCTGATTCCACAAAAATTCAACATTGATAATCATAAGAAATGTTTCTTGAGCAACAAATCGGCATATTAGAATGATTTCTGAAGGGTCGTGTGACACTGAAGGCTGCTGAAAATGTAGCTTTGCATTACAGAAATAAATTAGTGTATTAAAATAGAAAGCTGTAAGTGTAAATTGTGGTAATATTTCACAATAGCACTGCTGTTACCGTTGGTGCTCAAATAAATGCACCATGGTGAGCATATGAGACTTCTTTCAAAAAGATATTTTTTTAAATATTAGTGACCCCTAAACTTTGAACGTTAGTGTACTATGGAGGGAATCAAACTTACTGCGAGCAACTGTATACTGCAGCTCAGAAGTATGACATTTGATGTTTCCTCATCTGTTTTGTAAATGGAACCATTTAGTAATATGTTTGACATGGTATGAAATTTAAAAAACTTAACTTGAATGATCAATCTTTTAAATATGGTTAACATTGATGCAGTGTTGAGAGTTTAATACCGTTTATCAACTTTAGGACTGTGGCCGTTCGTCTGGCCACAGCTTTGGGCGTAAAGGAGAAAATCAGAGTGCGAGTGGCCCACGAACCTGTGTTGGATTCGTACTTCAGAATCACAAGTAAAAATCCCAAACAGGTACAATTCAGCATATTCTACACGTACACAACAACCTTATTCATTTTTTCTGTTGAATGTTTCCTCCTTTACCTTGCAAGTATCTTTTAATGCATCTGTTAAGTGAATAAATGAATGCAGCAATTCAGTTTTTGCAAAGTCTTGTATGTGTTTTCACATTTTCTGCACTGAATTTTTTCAGTCCTCTCGTGATCAACAAATCTATCACAACTCGTATTTCACCATTAACCCACCCTCAATGTTCTCTGTTACTCTACAGGATGAAATTGAGAGTTTAGGTAAAAAGACTGGGTACTCGGAGAGACAGATCCACAGATGGTTCCGGCGACGAAGGAATCAAGAGAGACCCAACCAGATGAAGAAGTTCAAAGAGGCTAGGTATAGAGCGATACGCACACGCTTTTACAAATGGTCATAAATTGCATCATGCTGTATATTTTATAAGCTTTACAAAAAGCAATTGTCTGCTTAATGTCATAAACATCATAAAATGATTGAGCAACATGATTGAGTAATCTGAACAATGAATGGTACGATGTACGAAATGCACAATATTCACTGTACAACAGAGAAAAAAAACATACATTTTCCATTAGGTGGTAGGAAGTCTATTGCACACGGGAGAAACGGTAGGTGGTATTAATAAACAGAATAAAATATGGCTAATGTACCCGTGTATAAAATAAATTCACTGTTGTACTAACTGTACGTTGGTCCTTTAATATCTCGCCGTTCACATTTCAACATCTATTTGTCTTGTGCTTCAGAAACACATCCGAAATGTGTGATTAAAGGAATGTGCAGGCTTCAATACAAGTTAAGATTTATCCAAAGCATTTGGGATAATGTTGATTACCTTTTTAAATATTTTCAAACCGTCCCTCAAAATTTATACAATTAATTTTCAAAAAATGCAGATATAATAACCAGGCTGAGCAGCAAACGGCACACATGGTTTTGAGGGTACAGTTTAATCTTATACGTGTCAACATAAGACAATGTGATATTGTTTACTAACCATATCTGTGCAAAGTTTTTCCGTTCATGTAAAGCTTTTTCACTTGCACTGAAGTTCATCCACTTACAACACAAGTGACAGTTCAGACAACCTTACAGTTTCATATTTCAAAAGTGCATGACCCAGTTTACTTGTAAGTGCACTACTGTAATTGCATCTTTTATTTTCTGTGGTAATGTACATTATGCCGCAAAGGCTTGACCATAGCTTTTAACTTGTATTGAGCCTGGAACATCCTTTAAATTAGCTGGTTAACATGCGGTCTAGAGCTATCAGTCACAACAGTAGGTCATAGATGCTTTAAATACAGGCGTAGGGGCTGTTGTTCGTGATGTGCGCTTGTTAGAGTTTGTATAGTGAGTGGACTGTCAGTGTTTTTGCTTGTTTTTTTGTACATTTTGTCACTGTGCGTAGTAGGGATGCTCCAATGGATTGTCCACCGATCGGTATCGTCTAAATCTCGGAAACTAATCGCAATTTGATGACGTGATTCCATATAACATTGGAGCCAACGTACAGATGAGGCTTTTGCACCACGTTCTGCTTTAACTTCGTGAAATATTAGAAAACCATGGTAAATCGCACATCTTTATTTAGAGCAGGTTGTCCCAATTCAAAGGGGACATAATATGATGCGTAGAGAATCCTCATGGAGGGAAATGACATGCTGCTTGGCTAAAGCTATAGGACATTCAGGATCCAATCTTGTAGTGGTCCTGACGCAATGTTTTTAAAGGTCATTTAAAAAAGTTTATCCAATGGAAACCAAGTAGAGGCCAATCGGACGCTGTTTTACAGCTGGGGGTGCTTGGATTGGATCATAGCACCGACTGGCAGGTCTTGATTTATCGTGCGCCATAAAATAGGAGCACACAGCTGAAACGGTGTTGGATCACTCATCAACCAGGATGTTATTGCTTGTTATTTGTGTGCTTTTACACATTTAGTAGTTCTTATGTTTAGTATAACACTCGGATCACTTGTTTGGAGAGGCTTTTGGACTTTGATAAAGAGGCTGGTTCCAAATGTCATAACTTTGAGATACAAACACAAAATTTGTCCCAGTGGCAGTTTACATGATTGTGAGCAAGCCCAATCTTGATTTTTACGACCTGTTATATGTATATATTTTTTAATAGTCATCAGGTCAATCTTGAATAAGAAATAGATCAATAAATTGCATCACTTTTTCTGGGATTTTCTCAGTAATGCTGTAACACAAGCACCTCCAAACATGATCAAAATCGATTCAAAAATGAGGTTTTGTTTGCAATGAGACCGTGTACTTGATGATACCTTGTTTTTGTGGAGTTATTAGCCATTACGTTTAAATGTATCATGGGAAGTCATTAAAAAAGCCTTCAAGGTATAAGGGTTAACAGTAACAGAGAGCTTGCATGTCACTTACATAAAGCTTGAATGATCAGGATCAGTATCAATCTTTTATGATGACAAGAAATTTGTAGTCATATCGACTGCAAAAATCCTGATCGGAGCATCCCTAATGTGTGGTAACTTCATTATGCAAAAATAAGTGTAGACCCTTAAATTGAATGCCTGGTGATCAAATAATGTTTTGGAACCAAATAATAATGGCATTTATTGATATGATGCATTGATTTGTATATTATGTTGCTGATAACGTGTTTGCGTTTGGATCTCATTATCTAAAATGGATATACATTTTCTTACAGTTGGAGATTTACCTTTTACCTTCTTGCTTTCATTGCTGGCCTTGCTGCACTTATTGATGTAAGTTTTTCAAACGCTTCCCTTTTCCTCTTTCTGGTATATCATATCAAACAATTTTTGGTCATTTTGAGTTTTTCGGCATGAACCAAAACCTACTTTGGCCTATAATATATATTTTTTACCTATTATATGGCTGTGGTCATTATGAATCTAGGCTGATTGGCACTATTTTTTTTTTAAGTTTCAAATATTTGAAGCAATTTTGAGTGAATATTGTTTGTTTTACACAATACTTACTCACAATTCACTCAAATTTAAATTTATCCAGATTTTTTTTTCCATTTAATTTCAGCAGTATTGTGTACGTTATTGGCTAACTTTACATGTATATTCTATCATATTTATGTCCGCAAACTACAGATCCAAAGTTTGGACAAACCTACTTATTCTTTACTTTTACTCTAAAATGTATAAAATAGTAATAAAGTCATCAAAACTATGAAGTAACTTGTTTAGGAGTTGTGAAAAATCAAAAAAATCAAACCGTAAATGTTGTTAGAAAAAAAAAAATCAAATTATATTTGTGAGAAAAGACCTTAGATGTAAATGTTAAGATAATGAAAAACCTAAATTTAAATCTAGTGTTTAAACGTTTGCTAATCCAGGTTTTTTCCGAAGCAAATGAAAAAGCTGAAGTTTGAATTGCTCTTTTATAGTATTTCAACTTGTTACTCGCCACAAAAATAGCCAAGGAAGTTGGCATGCTGCTAAAAAACACTAACCAATCAACTGTTGGGCTGGTGGATCATACCTACCATTATATCAGCTATCGGCCAACCTGCTCTATAGATTTTGGCACTGGCTGTTAAAATACCCATACTAGTGGATCATTACTCTTCCGTCATGTTTTTAACTCATGTAACCTCATACTTGTGACCTGCATTACTTTTGTTGAGATGAAATGTGAGTGCTACTTTGTCTTGGCTTATATTCTCTTCATATTGTTTGTGTTCTGCAGAAACCTTGGTTCTACAAAATGGAGGAGATGTGGGCGGGGTTTCCAATGCTAGTATGTTTACTTCTTTCATTCATCTTCCATTGACTGTAGGGTCTTCTCAACCTTGTCCTAATCTAAAACGATCTTTCAGTCATGTCGATAAGCTTACAGTATGTAAATGAGTATAAGTATTTCAAGAGGATCACAGAAATTTGAATTTGCCAAGGGAAATATGCAAACTGATGCCATATTACATTACAGCTTCGGGTCATGACATCTGTTGTGTTGGTTGTGACACTGAGACATCATCTTTCAAACATATTTGATTCATTTTTGTTTTCTTTCTCTCTCCAGCCACTTCTGCCTTCTCAGTACTGGTACTACATGATCGAACTAGGGTTTTACATGTCACTCCTCTTCAGCGTTGCGTCAGACGTCAAGCGAAAAGTGAGTGTGCTCAAATTCTAAAAAAAAAAAAATGTTGATCAATCTATTTAATAGAAATATCCACTATTTATGGAAGCTTGTTTTCACCAAAGGAATAAAAATAACAAAGGTAATGTGACTTTTTATCTTCAGTACTGACTCACAATTGCTGGTTTATATCTCACAATTAAAAAAAAAAATCTCAGAATTGTAAGATATAAACTTGTGAGTTATATAGTATGAATTGCAAAATATAAACTCACAATTCTGAGAGAAAAGTCAGCTCACAATTCTTTATCTTGAGAAGATGTGCACAAGTATTTCCACTAGATTTCCCGGCAGGTGTGTTGTTACCTGTGCGTGTGTGTGAGGATAGTTAATATTTTACTTGTGCATCTGTGGAAAATCTCTTATCTCATAGACCCTAATAACATAAATTTGGATTTTTGTGTAGTCTGTTTCCTGCACAAAGAATGTTAGTCGAGCCACATCAGGAAAAGAATTACAGGATTAAGTTTTTCAGCAGATTTGCATAACTCGCCCAATGTTTTAGTATAACCCTGCTGAAAAAGATCATGCCTAAGCTGGTTTGCTGGTCTTGGCTATTCTGTTGATGTGTTTTAGAGGGGGGTTTGGGCATTTTTAAATGACTAAAGACAAGCTTGGCAAAGTATGAGAGCATCTTAAAAGAGCTAAGATCAGCAAACCACTGATCACTGGGCTACTTTAAAAAGCAGTGAAATTGGAGTCTCAGAACGATACAATCGCACATCAGGTTATCTTTCAAAGCAGTTCATGAAGTACGTCTCATGTTTAGCGCTATCCATTAAACTTCTAACCAACTGGGTGAATAAAAATGATGCAACAATGTACATTCTTAAGGAACATTTGAGGGTCTAATAAGATCATACATCCACACAAAACCTATTTGCATTTGGGTTGTATGTTAAATCAAGCTTCATCCAACATGAAAAAAAGAAAATCACCTGCCCGAGATAATAAAATCCAACGGATTCACAAACTGAATTTTAATAGGTCATCTATTTGACGTGATGGTTCGATTAATCAGTCACTGAGTCTATGGTGCTCTTCCTGAACTTTGACTCTAAAGCTCCAGCAATATCATACTATAATCTCTCAACAGAGTATGTGAAATCCAAATTCAGTGCCTTAAAATCATAAGGAGAAGAGAAGGATTGCAAAATCTATATTCTAGATGCAGTTCAGCAAAACATAAACCGTAAAAAAGCTTAATTTAATTAAGCTGCACAAGGTCTTGTTTGATTGTGAAGACACGCAATGATTTGGTGAGAATAATAATACCATGTTATTTTGTAATATGCACTACCATTTTTATTTTTACTTTTATTCAGAATAGACATTAAATTGATAACCAGGACAGCTGGTTTCAACATTGATAATAAGAAATGTTTCTTGAGCACCAAATCAGCATATTAGAAGGATCATGTGACACTGAAGACTAACGACTGCTGAAAAACAGCTTGCAAATGCAGTCCTCGTCACAATTATTGGCAACCTTGGTAAAAATGAACAAAGACGCCTGTGAAAATAAATCTGCATTGTTAATCCTTTTGACCTTTTTATTCAAGAAAATTCACAAACATGTAACCTTTCATTGAAGTAAAACCATTGAAAATGGGGGGGGTTCATTATGAAATAAATGTTTTCCTCTAATACACATTGGCCATGATTAATGGCACCCTTTTATCCAATACTCTTTGCAACCTCCTTTTGCCAGGATAACAGCTCGGAGTCTTCTCCTATAATGGCTGATGACTTTGGAGAACACCTGACAAGAGATCAGAGATAATTCCTCCTTACAGGATCTCTCCAGATCCATGTTGATACACTCTCCTCTTCAGTTTTTTATAGGGTTCAGGTCAGGGGACTGGGATGGTCTTGGCAGAATCTTAATTTGTGCACAGTGACTCATTTTGATGTTTGTTTTTCGATTCATTGTCCTGATGGAAGATCCAACCACGGCCCAAAAGATTATAGCAGAGGCTGTCAAGTTTAGATTTTTTTTCTCTGTTAACCATGATGCCATGTATCTGAACAAGATGTCCAGAACCTCCTGCAGAAAAATAGGCCCAGCAGTATATTTAATCACACATGGGGTACTTTTCTTTCTTTTTTTTATCCCTGTGTGCACCAAACTCATCTTGTGGGTTTGCTGCCAAAAAGCTCTTTATTTAGTTTCATCTGACCACAGAACCAGGTCCCGTTTGAAGTTCCAGTCGTGTCTGACAACGGAATATGCTGGAGTTTGTTTTTGGATGCGAGCCGAGTGTTTTTCTTGAAACCCTCCCAAAACACTTGTGCTGATGTAGGTGCGGTTCAATATAAATTTTTTTAGGCTTTCTGACATCAAAACTCATGTATTTTCTGAAATTTTCCCAGCTGTGATCCTTGGAGGGTTCTCGAACCATCCTCCTCCTCTTGCATTAAGACAATATAGACACTCGTCCTCATAACATTTTTTCCGAACAGATTCATAACATTTCCTGTTGATCGGAATTATTGCCCTGATGGTGGAAGTGGGAATTTTCAATGTTTTAGCTATTTTTTTACAGCCACTTTCTATTTTGTGAAGCTCAACAATCCTTTGCTAGACATCAGAACTATATTCTCCACTTTTACTCGTTGTGATGGATGATTAAGGGAATTTGGCCTTTGTGTTTCCTCATATTTATACTCCTATGAAACAGGAAGTCATTGTTGGGTAATTTCATGTTCCTAGTCACCCTGGTGTGTTAAACTGTAAATTCGAAAGGGGAATATGCTTCAGAAATATTTTACCAATAAGAATTTCTAGGGGTACCAATAATTGTGGCCAGCATGAATTATTTCATAATGTGAATTTCGTTTTAATTCAATGAAAGGTTAGTTTTTTTTCCTCACAGCCGCTGATCATATTCACTAAGGGTGCCAATAATTCTGACTATTAAAATGGAAATCATTTTTTGCAACGTTACTGTTTTACTATGTTTGATCAAATAAAAGAGGTCTTAAGAGACCTCTTACTGACCACTGATTTTGAGAGGAAAATCTTACTGGCCACAAACTTTTGATCAGTAGTATTCCATATTACTGATAACCATTTTTATATAATTTACCTCGTACTCTAAAAAAGACCATGACACTATGATGATGTATGTATGTTTGTAAGATAACATTGCCTCTAATTCTCTCTTCCTCAGGACTTTAAAGAACAAATAGTGCACCATGTTGCCACCATCCTGCTGATTAGTTTCTCCTGGTGTGTGAACTACATCAGAGCAGGAACCCTCATTATGCTGGTGCACGACGCTTCAGACTATCTGCTGGAGGTAATGGAACATCTGCAGAACATTAGTGCTGAGATTGTCTCTGGAACATTGACTTTGTTACACTTTATTTCAAGAAGTTTTCTAAAGCAGCATTAGAATAAATACTATCTTTGTGTTGTCAAATCGATTAATCGCATCTAATGTTAAAGTTTGTGTTTACATAATGTGTGCTTGTGTGTATTATTTTAAAAGGGTTAGTTCCAGTTCTTGATTCTGATTGGTCAATAGCCATTTTTTTTTTTTTAAACACGTCTATGACCAAAGACTATAGAATGACACTCAAAAGACTTTATAGGGACTTTGATCACTACACAACACCGTTAGCAACTCCACCACTCTTAGCAATGTCAACATATGTTTGGTCTCTCTGATATTCATTAAAGCTTACTGTATTATAATAGAGTGTTGTGAGAGAGATCGATTGTACCTGGATTTACATATAGCGGTTTCCTTCCGGTCCGTTTGAATGTGGTATCTTGTCTTTTAACAGTTAATGGGTTTCCCCGTGCCCTGACACTGACACCGCTAGTCAAAGCATTTGTCAGTTGCGTCTTGTACCGTGTTCACAAGTTTCAATCCTTTCAATGTAAAAGTCTTTGCTGACTGACTCACTCATATAATAATGTAACTTATTTTGATGTCAAGGTCAGGGACTAGTCTTTCCAGCGGAAGGAAGGCTTTTAATGATTTTAATTCATGAAAGTTGATATTATTGATATTATTTTGGCTTTAATATTTGTATGGTGTTGTGACCGTTTTATAAAAGCAATAAGCCCCGTGAAGTTGGTTTAACTAAGAGGCTTATTGCTTTATTTTATTTATATATTCTATATGTGTGTGTGTGTGTGTGTGTGAGACCACTGACAGGTGAAGTGAATAACACTGATTATCATTTCATTACGACACCTGTTAGTGGGTGGAATATATTAGGCAGCTTGTGAACATTTTGTCCTCATGTGTTAAAGCAGGAAAAATGGGCAAGTTTAAGGATTTGAGTGAGTTTGACAAGGGCCAAATTGTGATGGCTAGACAACTGGGTAAGAGTATCTCTAAAACTGCCGCTCTTGTGGGGGGTTCCTGGTCTGCAGTGGTCAGTATCAAAAGTGGTCCAAGGAAGGAAAATGGGTAATCCGGTGACAGGGTCAAGGCTCATTGATGCACATGGGTAGTCGTGGACTAATGGTGTGGGAGTTGGGCTTGTAACGTGAAGGTTGCTGGTTCGATTCCCACGCCGGCAGGAATTGAAGGTGGGGATTGTGAAACTTTCTCCACCATCGATACCACGACTAAAGTGCCCTTGAGCAAGACACCTAACCCCTAATTGCTCCCCGGGCGCTGTAGCAATAGCTGCCCACTGCTCCGGGTGTGTGTTCACTGTGTGTGTGTGTGCACTTGGATGGGATAAATGCAGAGTACAAATTTCAAGTATGGGTCACCATACCTGACAATACGTCACGACTTTCACTTTCACTTTTGTGTAGTCCTGTCCAACAGACGAGCTACTGTAGCTCAACTTGTTCAAGAAGTTAATGCTGGTTCTGATAGAAAGCTGTCAGAATACACAGTACATCACACTTTATTCTGTATGGGGCTGCATAGCCGTAGACCAGTTAGGGACAGGGTGCCCATGCTGACCCCTGTCCACCGCTAAAAGTGCCAACAGTGTGCATGTGAGTAATGAAAGAAGGCCTGGTCTGAGGAATCACGTTTTCTTTTACATCACATGGTTGGCCGTTAATGCGTGTGCGACGCTTACCTAGGGAACACACAGCACCAGGATGCGCTATGGGAAGAAGGCAAGCAGTGAGATGCTTTGGGCAATGTTCTGCTGGGAAACCTTGGGTCCTGCCATCCATGTGGATGTTACTTTGACGCGTAGCACCTACCTAAGCATTGTTGCAGACCATGTACACCCTTTCTTGGAAACAGTTTTCCCTGGTAGCTGTGGCCGCAGGATAATGTGCCCTGCCATAAAGCAAAAATCGTTTAGGTAAAGTTTGAGGAGCACAACAATGAGTTTGAGGTGTTGACTTGGCCTCCAAATTCCCCAGATCTCAATCCAATCTGTGGGATGAACAAACGAGTCGGACTTACAGGACTTAAAGGATCTGATGCTAACATCTTGGTGCCAGATATCACAGCGCACCTTCAGGGGTCTAGTGGAGGCCATGCCTCGACGGGTCAGGGCTGTTTTGGCAGCAAAAGAGTGACCAACACAATTTTAGGAAGGTGGTCATAATGTTATGCCTGTACATATACACACACACGCACACACACATGTATAAATGTGTAAACAAACTTTTAGTTAGATGCATTCACTAAATTTAAGTAAAAGCAATATGTTAGAATGTTTAGCAATGTTGTGAGTTGATTTGTTCTGTTTGGATGGGACAAGTTGTCTCTGAAGAGGTTTGGTAAATTAGGGAGACAAACTTTAATTTTTAATATTGTTTTTCCTCAAATTCAGTGAACATCATGGAGCAAATTATGTACTTTTCCCCCGTGCTAAATTCCTCTGCCTGGTACACCTTTATTATGAATTAAGACCTTTGTGAAAACGTTCGAGTACTGCTGGCATCCCATCTGATGTAAAAAATAAAATCAGTAAGGAGAGTCTGATCATGGACTGCTCAAAATTGACGCTCCAGTAAAATAATTTTATCACAAACATAGGTACTTATGAGTTTTGAGACATCCAGATGATATACACTCCCAGTCCTGTCCAGTGCATGATTTCACAGGTATCCTATATTGATAGTTGTAAGCTAGAGTTTTATATTAAAAGAAAAAAAATCTTGTCCACTGCTGTTAATGAGCTTCATATGCTTTTAAATACATGGAGATCCTGTAAAAGCCAGAAGTAATTCAGTAAATCTACTTCAGTCGTCATCATGGTTGTTAATGTAGGGGTGTAACACTGCCTCCTAGTGGTGCTTTTGTGCAAGAGTCAAAGACATTGTCCCATTTCTGTCTGTCTTATAACAGTCTGCCAAGATGTTTAACTATGCTGGCTGGAGAAAAGCGTGCAACTATATATTCATCGTATTTGCTGTCGTCTTCATGATCACCAGACTCTTCATCTTCCCATTTTGGTGAGTTAAATAATTTTCTATTTTGATCCCAAGGTTTATTATTAAATTATAAATCATTCATTTCTTTTGACCCACTTTCAGTATTTGTCGGAGTTATCAAATGAATTATTAAATGAAAGCTCTATAAATAGTGCTTTCAACCAAAAAAGTTTGGTTAAAATGCCACTCTTTAAATATGCTATAAACCTTTCTCCAGATGCCTTTTTCTCTTTACTGCTAGGTAAATGTCAGATGTAAAACTCTCGCTTTCTCTCTTTTTTTGTGTCTCTTAGGATCATACGTTGTACCTGGATATATCCGTTGAGCGCTGGGTATTCTCCGTTCTTTGGGTATTACTTCTTCAACGGGCTGCTGTTTGTCCTGCAGTGTCTGCACATCTTCTGGGCCATACTCATCCTGCGTATGGCTATCAAATTCTTGCCAGGCAATGTAAGTTAACCAACACAGACTGCTTTGGATAGTTTGTTTTGGCATTTCATGCATGCAGTTTTGTTTTTTTAACCACTAGAGGGCCAAAAGTTACAAAAGATTACGTCGACGTGTCACACTGTTTACATTCATCTCGCCTAATGGCGGCTTCTGCTCCTGGGAACGGAGAAAGTTCCATTCTATCATAAAAACCCAGACCACGATTATCAAAAAGTATGGGAATACTTTAAACAGAGGCCAAATAAAACGGTCCTTTGTTCCCTTTGCAAAACCGAAATGGCGTACCACCTATGGAATTGGATCTCTGCCAAATTTTTGTGCGCGTAAGATCATATTTTGAGCGTGCAAAAGGACGTTTCGCATGCGTGAACTGAGTTGAGGAGAAAATCTTCGTCTCGCAAATAAGAAAATATTTAGAGTGAACGAAAATCAGTTTTGCATTACAAAGAAGTTTATTTGGATGTGCGCGGACGTTCTCTTTCGCACGTTGCTCGCGCTCCTGATACCCGTCCTGCGCGCTCGCTAAGCGCCGGCCGCTCGCCTGCTCAACACAAACCAGCGTTACAATGTGCCAAAATTCCAGCCAATCAGAGATGAGGCTGCTAAATTCTGAACAGACAGCGCAAGAGGAAAAACACACGGTTCAGGAGACGTTTGTTCAATGGCTTGAACACGATCAAAGTTCCTTTTAAGACTGTGTAGAAAGACTTTGACACTCTTCATTTTAAAGTTCAAATGTCTACCACTAGACGACCACACAAGTGGCTTATTTTTAATCAAAATCAAATCGTATTATTACATAATGGCATGTCCCTGGATTTCTACACCTCAACGAACTGCTAAATTAGTTCTAACTTCTTACGTAAAAAAAGATCACTAGATAATTTTTTTTAAAAAGTAATAAAAATAATCGTTAGAGTAGTCGACTAATCGGGGAAAAAAAACACGTTAGATTAGTCGACAGAAAAAATAATCTAGTTGGTTGACTCTCAAAATCAGTTGCTTACCATCAAACACAGTTTTTCACACATGGAAAAAAACAAAAGAAGATACTTGGCAGATTGTCCACGCTGCTCTTCTCCATACAATAAAAATAAATCATCGCCATTGTTTCCATCTAATTAATTCTACAAAAAAGAGCAGCTTGATCAGTCTGCTAAATATCTCCTTTTGTGTTCCACACGAAAAAAAAAAAAATGTGTAATGACACGAGGGTGAGAAAATCATGACAGAACCTTCATTTTTGGCTAAACTATCCCTTTAAGAGGTTTGAGCTGAAATAATTGCACTAAATTGTAAGAAATATGAATGATTTTAAAGTTTCATCAAAGTTAATTTGTCCTGCTGCAGAATATTGTGGAGGACGAGAGGAGTGACAGAGAAGAAACGGAGTCTGAGGATGACGAGGAGGACGAGACGCCAATGAAAAATGGACCAGTCCAGAATGGCCACTCCGCCCTAAACAACAACCATCACCGCAAGAATGAGTGATGCTAGCAGAGACGAGAGAGGAGGTACAACACTCCGCTTTATGTTCACATGGACAAGACCAATAAACTAATGTCAGGGGTGTTTGATAGATTGAAAAGGCCCAGAGCAAACACACACACACACGCGCGCAATACATGTAGATATATGCGATACTCATGTTTGAAAATGCAGACTTCAGAAAAGAGGAACAAAATAACCTCTCACCCCTTGCAAACTATTTAAAACACTATTAACAGGCACTGTATCATTAAATAACCTTTTTATTTTCATTCAGGGTCTGTTGTAGATTGTCTGTCGTTAGTGAGTCCAACATTCACTTGTTCTACTGGAAATATTCCCTCCAGTTTAGTAACTTTCTTAGGACAAAGTTGTACTTCTGTTCATACGTTTCGTTTCCTTTTTGTCTTTTTGGGCATCACTCTTCATCACACTATTATCCTCACTTAAGTTGTCAGTAAGATTTTGCTTTTTTTTTTCTGGTCAACTGTCAGATTTCCCAGTATTTGTGTTCTGAAGTTGCCAGAATCTGACTGGAATTATTTTTTTCATGTCCCATTTGACAAAAACGGTCTCACCAAGTGACCTTCACGCACCTGCTTTCCTTACTAAACAAACGTGACCTTAATCGCAGGTGTGTGTATACCGAAGCTCTTCCTCAATGATCTTTCTCTAATGCAGTTGCACTAATAAACATTATTGACCCTACATTACCACCTCAGACACAAAGACTCTCATGATTTGTAATGCCATGATAGACCGTCCCAAAGTCGCTGAATCAGTATGCTGCTTTTTTGCGTTTAACATTTGTCCAGTAACTGTTGTTTGTAAAGAAGCAACAAATGTGTGTCTCGTATCTAATATTTGTGTTTTGGTCAGTTTGTGTCCTGTAACACATTTCTGTTAAAGACTCATTCTTAGTTATATCAGTTACACATACGAGTTATTTTAAAGATTTTTCTTTTTTTTTTTTTATTTAAGATTATTTTTATTTAAGGTCCAGATTTTTTAGCAAGCCTGATAAGCTGGTAATTTATGCAGTAAATGGAAAATTGCTTTGTAAAAAAAAAAAACAAACAAACAAGAAAACAAAGTACTTGACGGCAAAACCTGTAGTTGATGTTTTTTGTCTCTTCCATTAATATGATAAACAGTTTCGCTAATGATCAGTATTGACCGTTGGATGCACTTTGTAACTCTCCATCTAATGTAAAATGCATTATGATTGTGTTGTCAGCAAACTTTTTTTGACATAATTGAACCTCTGGCTTGTGATTGTGATATTTATGGGAAATTAATTCCATAGTTTTCAACAACAACAACAACAAAAAAAAACGAATTTCAATTATGGAATTAACCCAATATGTCCACCAGTATGTACTGTTTGCCCAGTGTCTGCTGCTTTACATGAGGTCATGTGACACTTTAAAGGGATAGTATAGCCGAAAATTAAAATTCATCCTCATGTCATAACAAATCTGTATGACTTTCTGTCGAACACACAAGATATTTTGAATGTTGGGGATACAGACAAAATTTGGACACCTTTTGATTTTAACTGTATGGACAAAAACAATATCATCTTTTGTGTTTCACAGAAGAAAGTTGTACATGTTTGGAAGAATGTTTATTTTGTAGGTGAACTGTCCCTTTAAGTGTCGTAGTCAACTGTAAGGTCAGGTATAACATCTTTCCACGAGATCTCTTACTGTTATGATTTAAACAAGTTTTACAAGTTGTGGTCCAGTATTTTTTTTTATTTCTTTTTTTTTTTTGATGAATGAGTATGAAAGTCAGTGTCAATACAGTGGAGCGGGACATCTGTATAGGCTTTAAAAAGTTATTTTAAGTTTCCAAATGTTTTCACAAGTGCCTTATTTGCAAATGTATATTTGTGTTGTTTTCACTTGTGCTTGTTGTCCTTGTGTTCCTCACCTCATCATCTTTAGATTTTAAGCTTGACCATCCTCTTCTCTTCTCTTTCACTCCTCTGTTTACATCCATTCAAATCCATTTCTCCTTGCGGCCCAGTGCCAAGACCAATCCCCCCTCATGTCCTGTCAACTGTTGGTCTGCCGCACAAACATAAACTATTTGAGTGTCCCAACTGCCTTTGTTTTATGTTGTATTTTGTATCGTCATTATTCAATGATGAAAGATAAAGATTCTTGTGGATGACCGTTTTATTTTGTCTGTTTTTTTTTTCTTCTTTTTAATTTGGGTGTGTGTGTGTGTGCGCGTGCAATGCTGCTTAAAAGTTTGAACTCCTTGCAAAATCCGCAAACAATATATATATTAAATTGTTTTAACAAAATAAGGGGGATCATATAAAATGCTTGTTTTTTTTAGTACTGTCCTGAATAATATATTCTATTTAAAAGATGTTTACATATAGTCCACAAGACAAAAAAAAAACTTTACAAGTTTACATTACCCTTGATTCTTCCGGTGTCATTATTTGGATGATCCATGACTGTGATTGGTTTTGATGGTTGTTCATGTGTGCCTTTTTTGTCCTGAGCAGTTCAAGGATTAATTCACTTTGAAATGAAAATTACTCCTTGATTTATTCACTCTGGAGCCGTCCTAGGTGTATATGACTTTCTTCTTTCAGACGAATGCAATTGGAGTTAAATTAACAAACACCCTGCTTCCAAGCTTTATAATGGCATTGAACGGGAACCACTAGTTTAAAAAAAAAAAAAAGCGAAGCATTTGTGCAAGAAAAATATCCATATTTAACTTTGGACCAAATGGCCATACAGATTCTACTTGCATCTAAAGCGTAACTTGCACGACGTATAACGTATGGTGTAGCGCAATACGTCATGGCATCATGTAAGTTACGCTTTTAGACCCAAGTAGAATCAGTTTTGCCTGAAGCTAGTTGTTTTACTTTATATTTATCGACCTATTTACTTTATAAATATTGATTTTTATTTTTATTTTTTCTTACACAAACGCATCACTTATCTTGAAGGTTTTATTAACCCCCTGGAGTCATGTGGAGTACATTTATGATGGATGGATGAACTTTTTTAAGCTTCGAACTGGTTGTTCCCATTCACTGCCATTATAAAGCTTGGAAGCATCTGGGTGTCTATTATTATAATGCTCATTGTGTTTGTCTGAAAGAAGAAAGTCATATACACCTAGAATGGCTTGAAGGTGAGTAAATCAAGTCATTTTCATTTTAAAGTGAACTAATGCTTTAAACTGCCTGACATTCTTCAAAAAAATCCTCCAGGTCCTGCTAATTATTTGATTTTTTTTTTTTTTTTTTTTTGCATATTTGAACCCTTTACAGCAGTGACTGATTTTGAGGTCCATCGTTTCACACTTGTATGCAACGGTTACAAAGAGTTCAAACATTCTCTGATGCTGTATAAGGAAACATGAGGCGTTGGGGGGTTGAAAACCTTTGAACAGGATGATGTCCAAATATTTAGTTTAAAGATCATATTTTTCACTTAGTACTGCCCTTCGGAAGCAATCGATGGTCTTCTGGGAAACATGCAAGTATCAGTGAAGTGCAATTTACCTTGATCTTTGAAGTTGTTCTTCAAAAACGTGCATTTTATATGATCCCGCCTATTTTATTTTTAAAAAAAAAATAAAATTTGCAGATTCTGCAAGGGGTTCACAAACTTTCAAGCAGCACTGAATAACAATGAGCCAAAACATTATGACTGTCTGCCTAATATGCTGTTGGTCTGCGCTAACCCGCCAAGACGTAGACTCTACAAGACCCTTGAAGGTGTGTTGTGGTAGCAGCACCAAGACATTAGCTGCAGATCCTTCAAGTCCTGTAGGTTGCGAGGTGGAGCCACCGTGGATTAAACTTCTCAGCACATCCCACAGATGCTCGAATGGACTTAGACTGGGGAAATTGGAGGCCAGGGCAACACCTTATCCTCAAACCATTCCTGAACCACGTGTGACGGGATGCTTTATCCAGCTGAAAGAGGCCAATTCCACCAGGGAACACCATTGTCATGAAGGCGTGTACCTGATCTGCAACAATATTTAGGTACCTTCTTCCACTGCTCCAAGGTCCAGTTCCGACAATTGTGTTGACGTTTGTAGATTTTGACAGTGGACAGATGTGATTTGTGCCACACCGGACCTTCTGTTGCCTCAGACCAGACCGTCTTAGTTGCCCTCATGAATCAATGAGCCTTGAGCACCCAACACACTTTCGCCAGCTTGTTCTTCCTCTGGCCACTGTTCGTAAATTCTCACCACTGCTGACTGGGAGTGATCTACAAGACTTGCCATTTCAGAGATC
The DNA here is from genome assembly GCA_037194245.1 of Opsariichthys bidens. Lineage (NCBI taxonomy): Eukaryota > Metazoa > Chordata > Actinopteri > Cypriniformes > Xenocyprididae > Opsariichthys > Opsariichthys bidens. Next base: position 5,565,679 of record CM074306.1, read on the forward strand.
ATCTGACCCAGTCGGCTTGCCATAGCATTTTGGCCCAGGTCAAAATAAATTCCTGCATCCAACACGTTGATTACGAGATCTGATTGTTTGCTTCCCTAATCTAGCCAGACCTTAATATGTGGCCCTTTTAGAAGATGATCAACAATATATGTTTTGGCTCATCAATTGAAAAGTTTGGGGTTGGTAGGATTTTGTTTAAATATTTTTGAAAGAAATCTCATGCCCATGTTGTAGTAGTAGTAATTAGTAAAACATGCTGATCTATTGGTATGTCTTGGGAACTAATTGTTGCTAATTTGTGGCCACCATATGCATTTTTTTTTCCCCCTAGGGCTCCATACTAAATATTTGTACACACTTCTCTGATGGCGCCGCTGTAACTCTCCACTGTTGTGGCTACCTGACTCTCCCCTGTGTAATGAACCTTGGACCACATTGCGGTTAACTGCCACTTTAATATCTCAGATCAGTTACCGACCATGCTATGACTCTTCGCCTTAATGCAGGGTTATGGGCTGAAATCTGATCTCAGATCAGCAATTAGCGTGATCACACACTGACTGTAATTGGTCCTCTATGGTAATGTGGCCGTGTCACTTTTCTACCTCCACAAATAAAGGTCACAGCGGCTGCACACTTGGAGTTCAGTTCTCCATGTCTTTCAGCAGTGATCCAGCTCTGTCCCTCCATATCTCTCTGATACTCTGGCCAACAGGTCATTTTAATCATGTGCTAAATGTGTTATCTATCTAAAAAAGGTGTGTGTACAGCTCTGAGGAGAATGGGATGGGACATGTAAAGCAGGTGAGTGCATGATGCCAAATTAATTCAAAACCGATATAATGTTGTCTAACATACCTGATTTTTACGCTAAAGTCTCCATGTAAGTGACAGCCAACATAATTATTTTCTAATATACATATTATCATATTTTGTTTTTTCACTTTTGCAAAAATAAGGCATGTGTGTGCATGTATATATGTATTATTTTATATATATATATACATATATATATATATATATATATATACATATATATATATATATAAATATAAATACACATACACATACACCAACAGTCAAAAATGTTTGCTTTGAAAGAATCTCTTATTCTCACCAAGGCTGCATTGATTTGATTAAACATACAGTAAAAATTGTAATAATCTGAAATATTATTTCAATTTGAAGTAACTTTTGTATTTTAATATATTTTAAAATGTAATTTATTAATTTGATGGCAAAGCTGAATTTTCAGCATCATTACTCCAGTCTTCAGTATCACTTCAGAAATCATTCTAATATGCTGATTTGCAGCTAAAGAAATATTCTTTTCAAAGCTAAAAAAATAGTTGGTATATATATATATATATATATATATCTATATATATATATAGATCTATATATATATTTTCTTATATATGTATATTCTTTTTATATATATATATATATATATATATATATATATATATATTATTGTTAATAACAGAGTAGAAAATGTAGAGAACCTTCTCTGAATTTAAGATTTTATAAATGTGTTTTTGTTTGGAAAACCAGGATCAGTTTCCATTTCTTATTTATGATTAAAAACCCGATTTCTTGTCGGTTATACATATGCATCTATACAGCAAACAAAATCTTAAAGTTTAGACTGTCAAAATTTCACTACTAAAAATATTATTCTTAATATTTAAAATCAAAGTAGTGTAATAAAAAAAATCTTTAATTCATATTAATATTATTGGAAATTAATGTAAATGTTTTAATGTCACTTATTTTTAATATTTTATTCCTTATCCTGTACCTATAGTACCTGAAATGAGATCTACCTCCATGGGGCTCCAGAATAGTTGTGCTTAAGCTTCATTCAGTTACCCTAATGAAATCTCTTTGGGATTATTCATTATTTATAAGAGGTTTTGGAAAGCATCCCATCATTAGTTTACTCAATTTCTTCCTCTGCCTTGTGAGTGTAGAAACTATAGCTAGCTGGAAAGGATATCTTTTTTTACATCACCTTACTCCTTCCTGCTCTATCCATTTTCTGGCTTGGTGGCCAATCAAACTAAAGCTATCGCCTCAGTTTCCTCTCACGCTGCCCCTGGTGGCGAACTTAATTGCAGTCGCTCATTGTCTTTCTCTTCTCTGTCTCCTCTGTCACGTTCTTCTCTGTCCTTCCTTCCTTTCTTTTGGTGTGACGTGTCCCGAGTCCTTACCTATTTGGGCTGAGGCCTGCTTGAGTTACGGACGCATTTGAACCAGGCGAGTGACTGGACCACAGCCTACAGTAAAAGGCAAAGCTTGATCCACAGCCAGGCTTAACCCAATGTCATTCAACTCCTGTTAAACTATTCATAATGGCTTAGGTGCCAGGAGGAGGCCGCAAATATGCAAACACTCTGTTTGATGAAGGTCCACCAGGTGTGTTTGAAGAACAGAGATGTTTGATGGTAATGTAGAGGTTAGCATGGGGAACAGAACATAGCCAGAGATCTGAGGTCTCCCCTATCTTTTTGCAGAAAAGCCAGTTCCGTGTTATCTCAGTGAAACGATTTTCTCTATTTAGTGAGAGAAATGTCCATTATACATACCCCCAAAATAAATGAATGAATAAAAACAATCGTCAATCTAATAAGTGATGGATTAGCCACCTCATGTTTTTAGCTTAGCAACATGCTAAATTGCTACACACAGTTTTTCAAAAGCAGTCACAAATTTGGTCACTTTTGAGGTTCCATTTAAGCCATGCCATCTTAGCAGTGCACAAAAAATAATTTTCTATTGTCTTTAGTGTAGCGATGTGTGAAGTATGTCAAACCAAGCAGTTTATTGTTGGTCAGCACAGGGAATCTGTTCGAATAGCTTGACCAACTTGCAAAATCTGCACGTGTGAAATGACTGGATTTTGCCAGATAACCAGGGTCGCAGGTTTCCCGCACAATTGGGCTATTTTTAAAATACGGCCGTGAGGAAAAATTACAGAGCTGCGGGTACATTTTTTTTATAATGTGAGCACAAAAAAAGTTGAGTATGGAAATGAAAGGACAAGAGGCCTACATGTTTTAACTGCCATACCATTTTATGGTGGTAATGTCAGCGTATTACAATTGTGAGTGTTAATCGTACATATGGCTCACAATTGAAAGTGCTGAAAATCAAAGACAGGAAAATACGAATTAAAAGGCTACCAAACGTAGGAATGAAATACAGATTGAATAATTAAATGTATTCATACTACGTAAAAATGAGTTGAGCTGAAATCATTCAAAATCAAATAATAAAATCAAAACTTGTATTTTAAGGGCGTTTCTGGAAATGAAGTTGTCAACTGTGATTGGACGAGGAAAAAATTGGGCAAGTTTTCCTTCCTTTTGGGTATGTTTTTAAAGGGTTAGAAACAAAATGTCGTTCCACACCTGTTCATCTTCGTAACGCAAAATAAGATATTTCTGATCAAATCTGATGGCCTGCATTGACGGCAAGTTAATCTACACTTTCAAATCCCCAGAAAGGTACTAAAAATTTAGTCATTTAGCAGACGCTTTTATCCAAAGCGACTTACAAGTGAGGAAAACAAACAAGCGATTCTTCATGAATTGGCAAATAACACAGGAAGTGCTCACAATACAAGTTTCATACATTGCTCAGCACCATAAGCTAGAGTAGGAAGGGAAAAGGGAAGGAAAGGTTTTTTTTTTTTTTTTTTTTTTTTTTTTTTTTTATATGAGGGGATCAAGTGTTCACGGAAGAAATGAGTTTTCAGCTGCCTCATGGATATTGCCAGGGATTCTGCGTTCCTGATGAAAGTAGGGAGATCATTCCACCAACAGGGAGCAGCGAAGGAGAACGTTCTGGAGAATGATTTCAAAACACTGCTTCATGAAGCTTCGAAGCTTTCCGAATCTCTTGTTTTGAATCATGGTTTGGAGCATGTATCAAACTGCCAGTCATGTGATTTCAGTAAACAAGGCTTTGTTACATCAGAAGTGTTTAGAAATTTCAATGGTTTATGTGACTTTGGTAGTTTGATGCACGATCCGAACCACTGATTCAAAACAAAAGATTTGTAAAGCTGCGAAGCTTCATGAAGTAGTGTTTCGAAATCGCCCATCACTAGATATTGTTGAATAAAGTCGTTATTTCTCGCTGCTTCATAACGTTAACGTCACATGAACTGTTTTAAATATATATTTAGTACCTCTCTGGGTTTTTGAAAGTGTAAATTAACTTGCTTTCAATGGAGGCCTTACTGAGCCATCGGATTTTTCCAAAAAAAAAAATCTTAATTTGTGTTCTGAAGATGATTGAAGGTCTTACAGGTGTAGAACGACATGAGGGTGAGGAATAAATGACAGAATTTCATTTTTGAGTGAACTAATCCTTTAAGTTGGCTTTGTGCTGGAAATTTTTCTGAGACCTGGCAACCCTGAGAATAACCGTAAGTGGGACCTGCACCTTAGTTGCGATCACAGATCACATTTTCAATTATTCGGCAAATATTTATGGGCAAAGTACAGTAATTTCAATAAGAATCAAGATGTTTTTCCCACAGATTTCACAAAAGGGTTCAAACTGGTCACTCCGTGTTACACCACTGACAATAGACAACGGTTCCTTTTTGCTGAAATTTTACTAATGTGACTGCAACAACCTCTAGATAGAACAGAGCCAATGACGGCTGATATCTCACCTTTTAGCATCGATATTCCTCCTGTCTTGTTTCTTGAAGTAAACTTGACTGGCTCTGTTCCACTTATTTAGATTTCAGTTGATTCATAATTCATTTAAGGATTAGTCATGCTTTCATTAATTTGACATCAAATGTGGACGACAAATATTTAGTTACATTGCCTGTATGATGTTACTGCTTTATTTTGATAATGATGTTCCTTTTTAATCAGGGTGATGTGGCTTTATACACTGTAAGCAAGCGCTCTCGTATTCTGGGATCCAATTCGCAAGGGTGCAATGAAGATCTCCTGTCAAAAAAACCAACTTCACATTTGCCAGAGGGATTACCCTGTCCCAGTTCTACCAAAGGAGTCTGACTAAATGTCAAGGAAACAATATCATTGGTAGGGTGGACAACATCTCAGTTTCCTTGTGGCGAACCATCCGTTCAACATTGGTGCAGACTATAACTGACAAGCTCTATTGGGTCTTTAATTGACTGCCAACACAAGCAATCTCTGGAGCATCGCACGGCACCGATGGACCAGCCAGTGCCACCAGTATCCTGGCTGGAGATCGATGTGGATTTGGGCTTTGCCCTCTTCTTTCTCTTTCTTCTCTGCCTCTTCTTGTTCGTTACTGTCGTGCGCTGCGCTCAAACAGTTGTGGATCCATACGGAGCCATCTCCACCTCCACTTATCAGGAAGAGCAGATAAATAACTGATAACCTGAGATCTCGCCAATCTAACACTCTGGATGAAACACAAGGATTTTATGAAAACTACATGTGTTCAGAATGGAAAACTATGCATTGATGAACAATTGTCAAATTCCCTTAGTGTATGTGTCTCATGACATCACATCATTTTTAACATGAAATGAGGTCTGTGTTGTGCCAGAAATTAATAAAATGCTAATTATTTTATCAAGTTATGGCCAAATGTTTGAACAAACTGCAAATAGAAGGCACTTTAAGATTGTTACGTTATTTTGTGTACTGTTTTTTTTATTTGCATTTCATTTACATTTACATTGCTTTTAGATTCATATCAGACGCAAAGGGACTAAAAAAAAAATCTCATAACAAATCATGCTGCTACTCGGTGCTACCTGCTATTTTTTGAAGTATAAATAAGCACAAGGTGCCAAAGGGATTTTTCAGAAGTGTAGGTTGGGGATTTTTGCACAATATTACACTTTGCGACGTCTGACAGGCGCCTCGGGCAGATTTACGTGACTAGACACGAAATGAAGTACAGATTCGGTGGTACCAAAATACCGGGCTCGTCCGGGATTTGAACCCGGGACCTCTCGCACCCTAAGCGAGAATCATACCCCTAGACCAACGAGCCAATGCACGTGATGCGGAAGTTGCAAAATATTTTAAAAGTGAATGTGTGACGGTTATTTTTAAAATGTATTTCAGATTACAAAATACATGCTTTAAAAAGTAATTCGTAACGTATTTCGTTACATTACTCAAGTTTAGTAACTTAATCTAAACACTTTGGAATACTAATAAGTGTGGAACAAACACAAAAAAGGTAATTGCAAGTTTTTATCTCACAATTCTGACTTTTTCCCTCAGAGTTGTGTGATATAAAGTTGCAATTGTGAGTTATAAAGTCAGAATTATGAGATATAAACTCCCAATATTGAGAAAAGTCAGAATTATGATATAAACTCACAATATTGAGAAAAGTCAAAATTATGATATAAACTGACAATATTGAGAAAAGTAATTACTATGAGAAATAAACTCACAATACTGAGAAAAGCCAAAATTATGATAAACTCGCAATATTGAGAAAAGTCAGAATTATGAGATTTAAACTCACAACCTAAATTCACAATCGCAAGAAAAAAGTTAATATTGCAAGTTTAAATCTCCTAATTCTGACTTTATAACTTGCAGTTGTGAGTTTAAATCTTGCAATTCTGAGAAAAAGAAGTCAGAATTGTGAAATGCAAACAAATTGTGAGAAAAAGTTGTAGTGACCAGTGAATTATAAAAATGACTCACAAACAACTATCACAAAACTTGAAAACAGTCGTGGATCATCAGGTCATGACAGGACAGTTAAATTAAGAGTCGGGCAATCTTTTTTGTCCTGTTCAGGACAGAACTAAATAAAAATAACAACCTTTTTATGATCCCTCTTAAAAGTATTAAAATGTTGATAAAACTTAACTCAGACTGTCAGAGAATCACCAATTGCAGTTTAAATGACATTAAAATTCAAAGTAATCACTTTGGAAATCTAATATTTTTCAGATGTAACTGTAATCTGATTACCACCCATTTAAAATGTAACTGTAATGAAATACAGTTACTCAAATTTTATATTTTAAATACGTAACTAAGTTTCTTGTATTTCGTTACTCCCCAACCCTGATGTTTGATAGATGTAGTAACCCAGCTTATGATAGACACAACGTAGGACTATATGTGTTTGACGGACTTGTTAGAGGAAGTTTCTTGGAAAATATTAGCCGAGAGCTTATTCACTGGGATTTAGTTTCAATTTTAATCCTGTTTTGTATTCTAAACAACCAAATTAAGTAACAACCAATGTGTGAAAAACACATCATGGGATTGTAACATTAAAAATAATTAATAAAAGTGTACTTTGGAATAAATCTAATGTTTATAGTATGATCATGTTAATAATTACATTTTCAAATAATAATCATTAGCCTATTAATTTTCATTGGCAATACACATTGACCAAACTATTCTTAATCACATTTATCAAGGTGATTTACAAGACAACACTGTCACATTTTAAATACTCTCTTTTTTTTCAGGGGAATTCAAGTTAACAGAATTTGTCTAAAGCCACTTTGGCTGCATTAGTGCTGGTAGCTTCCACTATCTGAATGGGGTTTCAGCTCTTCAGATGGGCAGGCATTGATCAAGCTGTCTCACATACTGCGAGGCGCTCTACCATTTGAGCCAAATCGTCTACACATGTACTTGAGATCTTTCAAAGATTACTGCCAAAGCAGGACAGCCTGCATAAATTACCTGACTACACTTCACTTATCTGATGACATACACCTGGCCTGTTTACCTCAGGTAGTTTTGAATAAATTAAATGCGTTAAAGAGAACCAGACCAAAACAATAGGCAATTATTTGTAACCTGTCCAACATTTTCTCTTGAATACCCCATTTTACATTTGGTTAACCTTGGGCATGTAGCCATGCAGGATCAGCAAACTCATTGTTCTTTTGTAGAGGCAAACTGCCCTTGATCCCATATAGATAAACGGTCTGTTTTGGAATGCTGATCAGGAGCCGCTACAGCAATTGCACCCATGATGCTTCCCAGCTGCCAATGTCTGAAGTCTCTGTGTGGCCACATCTGCAGACACTTGTCTCTCATGATTAGCTGGAAGCGAGCAGTCTTGATTCCTCCTGATGTTGTGTGGAAGTGTTTTGCTCACTTCGTAGGGTCAAGTATGCACTATTAGTGTACTTGAGATAGCTTTCCCCATCACCAGCTGCAAATTCCACCTCAGAACTTTCCCACCTCATTAAACTAATGAATAGTATTCATATCAGACCTTTAAATCAATGCATTGATTCAATGTATTATAGAAATAATGACAAGCTAAAGTCTGTAAAATACAACAGAAAACAACTCTTACAAAAATACCATGGTTTCAAATAGCCTATACCACAGGCCTATGCAATGTCCATAGTAGGTCTATACTATACTAATAAAGTCATAATCATGCATCAAGATATTTAGCCTTCATGGTATTCAAAGGAACTTCAAAAATAAAATATAAAGGTAACCATGATAGTATGAAAATGGTAGGCTATATTTTTTGTTTAAAAGGTCATTTTAGCAGTAATTCACAAAAAAAAGATAATTAAAATAAAGAGTCATCTTCTACCATATATTTCATTTTAAAGCCGTTTATACACGTGTCCTTATCAAGTTATATCTTTTTTTATTCATTCAGATAGCCTATAACCACAATATAACAGAATAACACTCAAAAACAGGGAGAAGAAAGACAAATAATAACAGCTCAGGGATTTAAAAATAATAAATAAAAATAAAACAATACAAATACATACATAAAGTAAATAACTCGTTTTAAATCTATATTAAGTTCTGGTTTTGACCTCATCCGCCTCTACAAACATGTCCGCACTCTACGTCCGGTGACGCATTTCCGTTCCCGTCCGCGCTCGTCTGATGATATTCGTCTGCTTCCGCCTTGAACTTCCTTTCTGGCAGCGGCTTAATCTTCGCCAACATGCCAGTGAGTACCAGAGAGCAAAAACACGTCTATATACACCTCTTACAAGTCATTAAGACCTAAATATCGAAGCGCGTTCACGAACATATCCATATTACTCACCTCAGTGTGCGCGTTGCCGCATAAACGAGAAGATGAACATAAAAACAAGGGTTTAGTCTTGAAGGGTTCGGCAGCGTGCGCTCGCGCTCTGCATCAAGATGGCGGCGTACATAGAATAGAACAAAACATGGACGTTTAGCTGTAATGTGACGCATGTTTAAGTGTCGATGTGTTTATGTAGTCTGACATTATTCAATCATAATTCTAAAACAGCTAGGTTGTTGAAAGCCTACACTTGAGCTGTTACCAATGACTTATTGACTGTAAATGATTCCATCCATCTCTCTGAAGCTCCCAAATTAATTGAAAATGCTCAAAACGCAAAGGCTGTTAAATAGTGTGTCGCCTACCTATACAGTATTTTTGGGCATCATTTATGCAATGCTCAAAGATGCTGTGTGTGGCTAGGCAGCTCACCATATTTCAATACAAGTTAATGTAAAGTTGCTGGTTTCAAAGCAGTTTTCTCATGTAATACCGTGTTGTTTATGTAAATAGCTCGCAAAAGACTTGCTGCACCCCACCCCTGAGGAGGAGAGGAGGAGGCACAAGAAGAAGCGTCTCGTACAGAGTCCCAATTCTTATTTCATGGATGTCAAGTGCCCAGGTGAGTGTCTCTCGAATCAATATGCTGGATGATCGTACCTGTCAGTGTCTGGATGGTCTCAATCATGTGTCTTTCTTGTGTTTCAGGATGTTATAAGATTACAACGGTGTTCAGCCACGCACAGACGGTCGTGCTTTGTGTCGGTTGCTCAACTGTGCTGTGTCAGCCCACTGGAGGCAAAGCTCGACTCACAGAAGGTTTGTTCGTGTTTTTACCCAAACTTAGACAAGTTCAGGAGCGAAAGTGGAATGGAATAATCAAATAAGCTGTTTGGTTGTTATTAATGCTGTTTTCTTAAGAAATGAGGTTTGTCATTAGCTGTATTAGATGTGTTGTTTTTATAAGAATCAGGAATGTAATGGTTTTTCTCCAACCTGAGGGTTATGATGTGAGTTATGAATATCTGAAGTTCATTTAGCTGACGCTTTTATCCAAAGCAGAGGCAGTTAGGGGTTAGGTGTCTTGCTCAAGGGGACCTTAGTCATGATATCGAAGGTGGAGAGACGCTGTTTATACACAATCCCCACTTTCAATTCCTGCCGGCGTGGGAATCGAACCAGCAACCTTCAGGTTAAAAGCCTGACTCCCTCACCACTAGGCCACGACTACCCATTAATTCCATAAATATTAGTAATATAAGTTTACTGTTCTATAAATTTGTATTGTTATGATTAAACACTCATCTCTTATTTTATAGTATTTAGTATAGCAGATAAAAATAATAAAATACAAATACTTTGAGTAATAGTACTTATATTATTATTATTATTGTATAATCAGTCATATCCACATTCTTTGTCCTTAGCTGATCACATGCCTGAAGAATGCATTGGATGTTAGGAATGATACACAAGTTGTCCATTTGAAATGCAAACTTAAGGTTTGAACTGATGGACATGAGTGACTTTGCTTTTGATGCTGGAAGATTTGTGGTTGTCATTGCGACATGTTAACACTGACGTTATATAGTAAATAGCATTGAAGTAAATGAAAGGCACTTTAAGGTAGCAGCTGCTGACTGGTGTAAACATTCTTTTGCCTCTGACTTCAAGTAACGATGGATTAAAATAGTTTTTCATTGCGTGTGACACTATTTGAAGTCTTTATCGTGAGTTTAGATGCTGAAGTTCTCAACTCGTGGTCATTGTTTATTTGTACGAGCTGATTTGTGGTTCTTGCCGTGATACGGGGGTTTTGATGTGCTCGAAATTGTTTCTGAATATTCATTGTTGTCGTAGGTCTGCAGTTCATTTTAATCTCTCCGATGTCTTGCAAGCCTTAAAACGCTCGCAAATATTTATCTGATTACTCAGTTATATTTTAGATGGATGTTTGTGGTTCTGCTTTGGAACGGTTTTATTTGGTTGAATCCTGCTGATCTTTGTATGCTTTTGTGCTGGCTGAAGCAAAGGGAGATAAAAAGCAAAAGTGAAGTGTTTTCTCTATTAAAATGCTGCCTTTTCCAGTGTAATATTTTGATAACTCCAAGTAAGCCGTTCGTAGGTTGTTTCTTGAAAAGCATAGATTCTGTAGCTCTGTGGTGGGATTATCTTTGTCAAACTAATAGATGTGGTAGTGCTCAGAAAACCAATTTTGCAACAATTTTTGCAATCTTTGTTTTTCCTTTTTGTTTGGGAAAACAAGCAAGAAAGGCACAGGAATTACACTTCACAGATAACAAGTACTGCCTTCCAAATGTTTGAGGGCATTGTGGGGTGTTCTTCACGCTTTTGTTGTTAATGAGCTTAGCGGTTGTTTTTTATAATGACCCCTCTTTTATTCTCATTCCTCCAGGGTGTTCCTTCCGAAGGAAGCAGCATTAAGATCTTTTCTGGATGCTTCCTCGGAGAGAGAGAGAGAGAAAGGGAGGAGACGGGCCGGCCTCACTGACAGCAGCCTGATTATTTCAAGCCAGAGATGAAGAGATGGAACCAAACAACCTTAGAGGTCTGAAGAACCAACGGGAACACCCTCCAGCATAGTGTCTCTTTTTCTCTCTCTGTCTCAATAAAATGTTTGGGCTACAATCATGTGTTGAGTTTTTTGTTCAAACAGTCATGTTTCATCCACATGGGTGATTTCGTTGATCAGAATGATGTTAAAGCCGGCACGGTATCAGTGGTGTTCTGAAATAAGGAGGCAATGTCCTCATGGCTTATGAAATGTTATATATATATCAAAAGTAAATTCATGTTCGTCACACTTGTAACTTTTTCTGGGTTAAATAAACTACATTAAAAAGAATCCAAATACAATTCTATTTTGTGCTTTTACATTAATAACTTATTAATACTGTTTGTTTCCAAGAATAAATCTCGTAAAGTTAGTGTTTTTAATCATTTTTACATCCATTTATCCCAAAATAGTTACAGAAGGCAGTAATAATTTAAACGTTTTATTTGTAAACTAATGTTAAGCTTTTCTTTTTAATAGTCAACTTATTTTTGGTTCCTCCTGTTGTCAAGCTCATTAAACGCTGGTCACAGACGTGAAGATCGAAATTTTCCAAGCTGTTTTTCAGGCCATTTCAAGTTTGTTTTTTTTACGTGACAAAGCATGATATTTACGTGGGCGAGTTGTTTAATTTTTAATTGGTCTTCCAATAAACCTCACTTTATTCAGACTGACTGGCAAACAAAAAGGTGTTTAAACCAATACATCTATCGTATCGCAAACCAATCGCAAAGCTTTCCCACATTCTCAATTACTGCAGGCTTTAGGGGGTCTGGTAAATCTCAATGGGCTCAGGGGAGGCAGGCATCCCGCTGTAACTTTAGCTGCTGCTGTCTGTTGGACAGTGCTACTTTTGATTTGTACATTTTCTAATATTTGAGTGATTTGTATATTTTCTAATATTTGCATTCTTATATTTTTTAATATGGACTATTTTCTCATGCAATTTTTTGAGAAGGTACTGCCTCCTAGCCTCCTCAGGAGGAAACATCCCTGATGTTTATACAGTAAAAAATTAATTGTCACAATTTAAGATAACTTCTATTTTAATAATTTAAAAAAAAAAGTAATTTATTCCTGTGATGCAAAGCTGAAATTTCAGCATCATTACTCCAGTCTTCAGTATCATATGATCCTTCAGAATTCATTCTAGTATGTTGAATTGTTGCTCAAAAAACATTCATGATGTTGAAAAGCTGCTATTTTTGTGGAAATTGTTTTTCAGGATTCTTTCAAAAGAACAGCATTTATTTGCAATAGAAATATTCAACTTTCTAAATGTCTTCACTGTCAATTTTGGTCAATTTAATGCATTCTTGCTGAATAAAAGTATTGATTTTTTCAAAAGTCTCAGGAAACTTGGACTACTTGGAAGAGATTTTGTCTCAATCAGACAATCTTGGCCTTACTGACATTCTTCCAAATGTCTTCCTTTGTGTTCAGCAGAACAAAGAATTTTAAACAGGTTTGGAACTACTTGAGTAAATGAAAATTTTCAATTTTGGTTGAACTATCCCTTTAATACAAGAACCATAAAGCTGAGGTTGTAGCATGCGTAAACATTTATGAATAGCTTTTCAAACTACATTTTTATAAAGATCCTAAAAGTTGCATAGAGCTGACATTCATTATCAAGGCCGTGGGACTGAAGCCACAGATGTGTGGGTTATTATTGACCCCAGTGACCCACTATGTGAAGAATGGAAGCATTCAAATAGCATCAGTGAATGACATTTTTATTAAACGACACCTGAGAGAAGGACTGCAAGTTAAAGTAGAACAACAAAAGAAGATCCGTAACTTGTAAGATTTGTGCTTGTAATATGGCAAGCCGTTTTGACTTTTATTCATTCTCAGGATATGAACTTGAGATATCAACAATTACATTTTCACTAGTTAAAATGTTAATTCTTGATATCAGGAATTACATTTCCACTAGTAACAAAGACAATTTTTGATATCAAGAATTACATTTCCACTTGTAACAAAGTTAATTCTTGATATCAACAATTCAATTTTCACTAGTTAATCATGCTAATTTTTGATATCAACAATTCAGTTTCCACTAGTAAAAACTGTACTTCTTGATATCTGAAATTGTATTTTCACTTTAGTGAAATCTCGCCATTGGCTGCAATTCAAATTCAATTGTTGATATCAAAAATTGATTTCTTACTAGTGAAATTACCAATTTCACATATCAGAAATATAATTCTTACTAGTAAAAATCATAATTTTTGATATTAATTATTTACATTGTTACTAGTAAAAATGCAAATGTCTGTTATCAAGAATTCAATCGTTACAAGTTGAAATGTCTATTCTTGATATCAACAATTGAATTTCTACTAATAAAAATATTCATTTCTGATATCTGAAAATGAATTCCTGATATCAATATAATTTCTGATATCTAAAACGGCTTTCTCACTAGTAACAATTACATTCATGATATCAGAAATTAACATTTTTACTAGTAGCAATCCAATTGTTGATATCAAGAATAGACATTTCAACTAGTAACAATGTATTTGTTGATATCAGAAATTTGCATTTTTACTAGTAAGAATTGTATTCCTGATATGTGAAACTGGAATTTCAACTAGTAAGAAATCAATTCTTGATATCAACAATTGAATTTGAATGGCAGCCTATGGTGAGATTTCACTAGTAAAAATACAATTGTTGATATCAACAATTATAGTTTATACTAGTGGAAATTGAATTGTTGATATCAAGAATTAACATTGTAACTAGTGAAAATGTAATTGTTATCACAAGTTCCTATCCTGAAAATGAATAAAAGTTTATATATACTTGTAACACTGTATGAGATGAGCTGTCAATAATTTCCTATGAAATGCAGGAATGTGTCTTTGTGCTAGAATACTCAAACTCATCTACGCAGTTTAAATTCCCTCAGTGCAGCACACTGACAGAGAGCCGCAGCCTTTGTCAGGAAGCAGTTGTGTCGTGTCATTTAGTTTCCAAGATCGGATCATTAGTTGATTGCTTCTCTCTGCCGAACTGCTATCTTCAGTGGTTCCAGAATGATAATATGATGAAATCAATTCAATTGTATTCTCTATCCTCCATGAAGGAGACCAGTGGGCTAAATTGTCTGTGTCCCTCCTTAACCAAATCAACTTCAAATTGTGGCTGCCTAATGATGCCTTGTGGGAATGAAACTGCAGCCTCGTGGGAGGATCTCATGGTTACACTCAAGAGTGAAACTTTTGTTCATTCCAGTTCTTTCTCTTATTTATTTTTCTTTATGAAATCATCAAGATGCATCTTTACCGCATGGTGTTCTCCTATGAACCATGTTATGGAACAATGCAGTCATGCTATGGATAATAATTTTCCCATTATGAAGAACATTAGTGTAAATACCACACACTTTCTCTCTTCTTTTCACATACTCGAGCAAGAGCCCAGTTTCTCGTCCTGCAGTTCCCGAAATGGCCACATAGTGTCAGAAAATCTGTAACCCAGAAGTCTGCTTTTGCTTTTGTGTTTATCTTTAGCACATGTGGTTTTCTGTTTTGACATCACATGTTTTGTGAATACCATAAAACCTTGCTTTGTTGGCAAAAAGTTGATCAACAGGATGAGCAAAGGGGGTCTAGAGATTTAGTTTAGTGATAGTTAATAGTGTAAAATGTAAAAACCATGAGCAAAAAATTAAAATAAATAAATAAATAAATAAATGACACATTAATGAGAAGATAAAACATAATTATGTAGCTTAATAGAAACCAAATATTTTCCAAATAATATTTTAGACATGATTTTTCTCATAGCATAAACCAATTTGGAGCAGACGTCACAGTTACGTCACTTGCACCTGCGCACGCATAGTGTTGGCAAGAAAAAAAAGGCTTGTTCGAGATGGATCGGCGGCTTAAGACATCAAACTACCGCGAGAGCGATTCAAAAGAATAAGTCGCTCTCGCGGTACTTTGATGTCATATGTCGATCTGTCTGCGCAGCGCGAACGCATCACGGACAAGCCTAATTTCATTAACAAATGGAGGAAAATAAATCCACAGAATATAGTCTTAATTTTTATAGAATATCGTCGTTGAAGACTTTTATTGCAAGTCACAAACTGGATTGATGAAACCTGCAATGATTATTCGACTCTTAAAGAACGAGTTTGATGTAAACAGTAAGTCTAAATCGTTCTCACATAAGCAGTTCATAGCAGTTACAGCATGAAATAATATTTAAACCTAAAACATTTTACGTAGCTAACTTTTAACGTGGCCTATAACATCTTTATCTCACAAGTCTGACTTTTTTCTTGCATGTTTGTATCTCCCAGGTCGGACTTTATAACTCGGAATTGTCCGTCCCCTTTAGTTACTGTACTATGTCCAAAATGTTCTCACGTAATGAAAAATATAGCAAAAAGGACACTGACAATGTGTTACTTTTGATATGAAACGGTTTGATATTTAAAATATTGCAATTTTTTAAAGAAGATTAAACAATAAATAACGTATAGTGGCTCCTTAATGTGTCGTGACAGATCCTTCAAACGGCTTGTTAAGCGATCATTTCTTCATACTAGTTCATTTATAGCATCAAATAAACACGAATGAGCATCAGAAGGAACGTTGTTTCAAGTGCAGAAAGACGAGTACACACAATATTTCAAGTTCCCTGACTGCTTTTTCGAATAAAATGGCGGATTCAGGGTTATGATTGGTCAGATCGCCTGTCAATCAAACTACCAGCGACGAGTTTATTTCACAATTCTGAGGGAAAAGGACAGAATCACGAGTATATCTCGCAATTTTTTTCTTCTAAGAATTGTGAGATAAACTCAGATTTGCGAGAAAATATCCAGAATATAAAATATTATATTTTATATAATATATATGATTTAATATAATATATCGAAATTAATTTGTTTTTATTCTGTGACTTCCACAGACTGCTACTGCAGAATTGCAATTCTCTGCCACCATTCTGCTCACAAAAACACGCCATCGCAGTTTGCAAACACAAAAGAGGTCTATATAGATGCCTTTTAAATTTGTGGATTGGGGTCTCTTTATGAGGAGCAGCGCTGGAAGTGGGCTAATAGGTGTAGGTGTGGGGGAGGGGTTAAGATTAGGCAATTAGTTAGCGACTTCAACAAGGGGGGTGATACTTTGGCAGGGGGTCGAAATTCTGCACAACACCAGCACATTTATTTTTCCACTTCAATTACTGACGGGGAGACTCATATTTTACATCTAAAAGATTAAAAACCCCAAGGCTGTGGGGGCTATTGGTTCATGTTAAACAACCGCCTAACATTTATTTATTGTGATACATCAAGATGCACTCAAGGCTGAACTTGACCTTCAGCCGCCACAGTTCCGAAACTCCATTCAGGTCCGGCTCCATTCTCTTATGCAATCACTGCTTTTCATGATCCAATCAATTCCTGCTGGACTTTAAGTTCCACTCTGTATTTGGTCACTCACAAACATACCCTAAGAGCTTTTAAGCATTCCTTTTTTTTAAAAAAAAACAACAGTTTTGTGCAGGTCAACTAAAAGCAATCAAACATCTAGGCATCATCATTTTTAATGCTGCTGTCTTTTGGTGATATATTAAACGCTTGTTTTCCATGACATATCTATATGTTATACTGCTGTTAGGCTTTCTCTCAGAGAGCAGTGGGGTGTGAAAGCCTCTCCAGATGCCTGAATGTGAGCTCCGCTCAACTCGGCTCCCTCCCCGCGTGAAGAGGCTACCGAAGGGCATCTGTAGTAATAGGGTAATCTATTATAGGGCTCTCACTCGCTTTCTTGGTTTCCCATTCCCCGGCCCCTGTCTCAGCACTTCGTCAGGACGAATGAGAGGAGGAGTTTAACTAAGCACATTAGTGTGTGCCACTTGCATATACCAGCACTTCCTCAATTAAACCCTCTCCAACATAGTCTCCGTTATCCCATTAAAACAGACACACACACTCAAGCATGCCTGAACATGCTTGACTTTACTGGTACGCCTCACATTTTTTAGTATTCTTGGTAAATTTGGCAATTTCAGGCTGTTAAAAAACAATTAGCACATTATATCTATAGGTAGGAGTCAATTATTTTGAATATACATACATGTCAGAATAACAATATTACTCCAAATTTTACACCAACTAGTGTTAAAGAACCATATTGAACAATATCGTGATTTCCCAGCATGCATTGCAGATGGATAAATGACTGAAGTTGGCATGAAGTAGAAGTCCCTATCCGCTTGTTAAGTCTGACATCACGCGTCACCGCTTCCGGGTCCAAATGCTAGAAACATTTGAAACAATGAAACAGATGTCTCAAGAAAACAACAAACGGTGCTAATTTACACTCGCGTTGTGATGTAATACTACCGAAAAATTATCTCCATATAAATCCCAGATGGCTAGACAGTGATTCATCTTTTTATAAATTGTGAAAATATTTGTGTCTGGGACGCCGTGAGCACGAACAATGCTTAGCTGTAATATGAATAAATAGTCCTCATAAATGGCTGTTGAGATAGTAAAACAAGTGGAGGCTTGGACCCGGAAACAACATTCCTTACGTCACAATTTAAGAAGCGGATCGTGGATCCATTTTCTTCCCTATTTTGATGCATATCCAAGTAATACAGCTTCTCGAACAAGAAAAAATGTGGGGCGGGACTTGATTTTGTCTATCGGGAATTGATTGGATCATTAGGTTGTTGTAGCTTGTAGGTGACGGGTTGTCCCGCCCTCGTGCCAGTAAACACGGCATCCGAGAGGATAATTTTTTTTTAAATCACATACTCTTGAGTTGGTACTAATTTTGAAAAAGTATGTTCTAAAAATAGTATGAATGTTTGTAGTATGAATATAATTCGGACGTACCTACCAGCGTCAGTTGCATTGCTTCAGTGCCATTCACAAATCTCCTGTGTCTCCAAAATCTTTTCCAAAAATAACTACTTTATTTAACAATTTAAGTTGTTGTTGTCATACGCATTTGACGTAGGTAACGCTCTGCAGGCTTCTGTGTTTACGTCCGAACGCCGACTCATTATTGGCTACACAACGTATGCGTGTGATGCTGACGCAGGAGCTGGCCAATAATGAGTCGGCGTTCGGACATAAACACGGACGTTCACTCCGTCAACTGCGTATAACAACAGCTCAAAATAAAGCTTAAATAAAATGATTGTTTTCTTTTGCGCACAAAAAGTATCCTTGTCTCTTCATAACATTAAGGTTTAACCACGTTGACTATTGTAACGATGTCTTTAATACTTCCCTGGACCTTGAATGTGGTAATTTCATTGCTTTCTATGGTAGATTAAAAAAAACTATGGGATTTCATCAAAAATATCGTGTTCTGAAGATGAACGAAGGTTTGGAACGACAGGGTGAGTACTTAATGACAGAAATTTTATTTTTGGATGAACCAAATCTTTAAGTTGCTATTATTTGATTTATGTTACTTTTGCATTATTTGTTGTGTGTTTTGTTTAACGCGACAGAATGCAGGTTTCGTCAGGCCGGAAATAGAGGCCTCGTGCTCGAACGCAAACGTGAACGTCTGACAAACGCGTGGTCCGATGATAACAAATCTCAGTGTACTCAAGGGGGCGATAGCTTTCAGACATTTAAGTACCTCCGATATTAAAGCGGAGGAATATTATTCAGGTAAGTTGCTGTAAAAGCTTTAGGCTGTTATATGCAAACAAACCTAAGTTGCATATACGGGGGAATACAACACGTGTAAATGCTTTTATTATAGTCATAGCCTAATTTAGAATAGATGTTTAGACTAATTAATTTGTTTTGGCAAATGTCTCTTCAAGAATTGCCAATTTGCAGCATACGTTTTGTGTCTTCTCTCTTTAGAGACAAAAAGTGGGCGACGTTTTTAGTCAACATAACGACAGTATCAAGATGAAATGGTATGGTTGATGAGGATATTGACAGGCTTTTATTTATTTACATTTTTCTGTGCTGAAGTACTTTTTTTCTATTTAAACTTCTCTATTTTAATATACTTTAAAATATAATTATGTCTGTGAAGGGAAAGCTGAATTTTCAGCATCATTACTCCAGTCTTCAGTGTCACATGATCCTTCAGAAATAATACTGATTTGCTGCTCAAGAAACATTTCTGTTATCAATGTTGAAAACAGTTGTGCTGCTTAATATTTTTATGGAAACCTTGATACGTTTTGACCAAATTATATGACGAATATAAACTTCAAAAGAACAGCATTTTTTTGTAACAATCTAAATGTCTTTACTGTCATTTTTTAATCAAAGTGTACATTTATTTAAAAAAAAAATCATACTGACTGCAAACTTAAAATATATGAAATTAAAATATTGTAATATAATATGTAAAAGTGCTGTTTGCTGCTTACATAACATACCAGTCTATTATCCCCACCCCCTCCAAAAAATCACCTTTTGAAAGGAAAAACTTTCCACGGTATATCAAAAGTTTTTCTAGTTTGACACTTCCTCTCAAGATCTCACTTTGAGAATTCATATCATTCTATAAAACCAAGAATGACGGAGAAGGAAAGTAGGACAAAGAGAGAGACGAAAGAGTGGAAGATTAAACCGAATGCGATTATTTTAGGTAGACAGGAAGATCAGTTTCCCCTTTCCCCCTTTTTTGTCCTTGATCTCCCTCCCTTTGTATTCCCAATCCTTCTTCTCATTCATCTGTCCTTCTTAGGGAATCTCAGAGATTTGGGTGGAGAGAGAGAGAGAGCTGACTTGTGAGTCTCGAATCAATCAGGTCTTTTTTCCCCCTTCTCTCACTCGCTGCAATTTGCCGACATCACTGGGTAAGCTCTCTCTCTCTCTCTCTCTCTCTCTCTCTCTCTCTCTCTCTCCCTTCCACATTTATTCTGTCCACTGCTTGCATCAAGCCAGCTCTTGCTTTCCTCTCCTCTCCTTCACTCCACCAGGATATTTCCTCCTCCTCTCTCCATATCCGAACATATTCCTGTTTTTCTGCCCTGCTTTTCCTTCATATCTCCTGGAATGTGGCACTCTTTGGCTTTCACTCTCTGTGGGATCTCCGCTTTGATCCAGGGTAGGTTCCTCACTATGTGCACATGCATGTAAGTATATAATTCTGTGTGTTTACTGAAACAGTTATTCAGGAAAGCCATGTAGACTTGAACGCACATTTAAGAGAAAGCGGCTTAAGATCTTGTTTGTTTTTCGGTTCTAGCATTTGTGTGCTCCGCAAACCTGTTTGCCCGTTGGCTACTCTCTGCCCCCAGATGTTTCAAGGTTTTTCTTCTTCTTTTTTTTTTTTTTTTTACCACTGTTGCAGTCGAGAGAGAGAAAGAGGGAAAAATCAGATTGAATCAGAGGGAACAAGAGAGAGAATGAGACAAAATTGCTTTGCCATGAAGAATTAGAAGCTGCAATCATAAATTGCACCTTCTCTCCCCCTCCCGTCTTCTCTCTCTCTCTCTCTCTCTCTTTCTCTCTCTCTCGTTCATTCCTCTTAATCCATGAGTACATAGACTGCATGGAGGTGACTGAGGCACAGAATGCTTTTGTAGATTCAGTTCTCTGGTTGTTTTTATGGTCATGTAGCTGCAGTGGAGTAGAAAGACTAAAGCAGGAGTGTGTTTGTTGCCATGGACAGCCTCTCTCTATTTTATCTTTCCCTCTCTCTTCACGTGTCTGTCATAAAGCAGAACTTTTATTTAGGTTGTCAGTCTCAGACCTGGTCATCTGGATTCATTTCACACCCATTTTCTTCATATATAATTCTCTTTATATTTTTTAAAAAAAATGTCACATCATGGAATATTCATGTTTTCACAGTTGCAGGAGATGAAGTGTTTTGAAGAAGGTTCATTCGTTAAACATTAGTTCATTTATTACTAACCACGAGAAATACATTTGCTACTGTATTTACTAATCTTTGTTATCGTTAGTTAATGAAATGTTTCATTGTTTGATCATGTTAGTTCACAGCCGTGTATTAACAAGATTTTAGTAATGCATTAGTAAATGCTGAAATAAACCTGAACAAAGTTTAATAAATGCTGTATTAGAGCAGTTCATTATTAGTTCATGTTAACTAAAGTAGTTAAGTAATGATGAAGTGTTTCCATAATTAAGTATAGGATTCTTTTTTAAATTTTTTTACTATTTTTATGCGTGTGTTCTCAGAGACCCTGTAATGTACATGGACAAATAATAATTTCAAAATTGTCTTCTTATTCTGACTTTAAATTATTTTAATGAGTTCCTCTGACCAGTAGACAGAGATTATTGAGACATTAACCCTTTCTTTTTCCACAATGTATTTATAGAAATTTTTTAGAAAATTTTTAGAAAGGTAACTAGTATTCATTTTAGTAACATTGCTTTCGTTTAAACGCAAAGAAATCAAAATAAATTAAATTGTATACAACAGACAGAGTCTTTGCATGTGAAAATTAATTGCATTTTTTTAATATATATTTTTGATCATTAAAAAATGTATAATTTTTAATGAGGGATCTTGTCTGTGAAAGTTTTATAATTTCTCTAAGAAAAATATTTCTGAAATTTCAGTGTCATTTTTTCAATTATGTTTATTTTAAGTATTATTTTTTAGAAAAAGTCAATATCATAAAAACGGCCTTGATGGCTGTCAGATCTTGCTTGATTTGCTTGAGATATCTGCATATTCGCAGTGTTTTGCGTTTCGAGTTTAAATGAAACCTTTCTTTTTTCAACAGATATTTCTTTTATTCATCTATAAAGTTCAAAAAATGCAATTTGAAAGATATGTGAAAACATTAAATAAGGATACAGTGTTCATTCTGGTTTTTGATGAAGAAAACCATGTAATTTAACCATGTCATAGACATGCTGTGAACACTGGTTTTAACTATTCACTTTTATTATCATCAAATATAAATAATTTCTTGAATCTAATTACCAATCTTGATTGAGTGTCAAGTTATTTTGTCTTACGGCCTCACTGAATATACACATTTTATGTTTTGATTGATTGAAGAGTGAGGTGTATGGATGCAGATGTGTAGGTGGGCGGACCATGTTTGTTTAATTCTGTCACTGAATACAGCTGTTTTCCTCACTCTTGTAAACGCTACTTATGGCATCCCTCCACCTTTATTTCTATTTAATTCTTAACCTTAGTGTACCTATGTAGCCGAGGCTGTTTTTGGATCATGTCGAGTCTTATTCCCTGCAGATCGCCCTGAAGGATGTTTCATGTCAGTAATACTGTAAGATCTATGTTATGCTTTCATTGGTGCTAGTCAGTTGAAAATGCCAGCGGGAATCTGTTAATATTAAACCTGTTGTTATTGGTGGAGGCTGGCGCTGTTTTTGTACTGTGAATGAGAGTAGGCCAATAAATTCAATAGTGGGTCCATTCTTGCTTTTAACCGTATGCTAAATTTATTCTCTTCCATTCAGTCATTCCTTATTCACACATGCCACACACATACAGACTCTTCACGCAGCTTTTAAACCTCTTTTCTGGGGCTATTAGGCAGAAATAATTGAGTTTTTAAACTCTGGTCCTTCACTGATGTATTTCTTGAAAATTTCTAACAGCACATCTTAAGCTAAAAGCTAATGAAACTAATTTGCAAATGGGAAAGTTTACACCTCTATGATTTATCTTCAGATCAGTTTCTTTTAACGTTCAGTCAATTATTTTCTCTATTGTGTATTATTTCTATCTATCTATCTATCTATCTATCTATCTATCTATCTATCTATCTATCTATCTATCTATCTATCTATCTATCTATCTGCTGTCTGTTTATCTATCTATCTATCTATCTATCTATCTATCTATCTGCTGTCTGTTTATCTATCTATCTATCTATCTATCTGCTGTCTGTTTATCTATCTATCTATCTATCTATCTATCTGCTGTCTGTTTATCTATCTATCTATCTA